>PITA01012037.1:0-63887 GCA_004023965.1 Spilogale gracilis | reverse complement strand
ACCCTCCAATTTGTTTCTACCTTTTTGCCGATGTTCTTTGTCTCTCGTGGCGGTCCAGAAGTGGGAAATATCACATTTCAGGCTGGTTTCATGGGTGTTCACGGTGGTCTTGTAGTGGTTTTTTTGTTGGAATTCAGCTCTCTTCAGGGAACTCCCTGAAATGCGGTCACCTGGCCTTCCGCCATCTTGACCCTCTAAATTGTCTATTTCTTGTGTGAATTTGGCAAATTGTGTTTTTCAAAGAATTGGTCCATTTCATCTAGGTTATCTAATTTATGGCTTAGAGTTGTCCATAGTATTCCTTTATTACCCTTTAAATGTCCATAGGATTGGTAGTGATGCCCCTTCTTTCATTTCTGATATTAGCAATTTGTATCCTTTCTCTTTTTTTCTTAGTTAGCCTGGCTAGTTTTTAACTCTCAGAGTCAGCCACACTGAGTCTCCATCAATTTGTTAGTTACAGTTCTGAGTTTTTGTTTGTTTGTTTTCTTTTGTTTTGTTTAAAACTCAGGCACCAGTCCCTGTGGCAGTTTCTGTTAGTGGATCCTGGCTTTGGGAAACCGTGTCTCCCTATACTTGCTTGTCTGTCTCTCCAACCTTGAGGACAACAATTTGCCCTAAGTCCTCCCCTCTCTTATAGATCCAAGAGGAGTTGCTGAGTTTTCAGCCTGTTCAAGTTTTTACTTGTCCTTAGGACAGAGTGGTGACTTTCAAGCTCGTACATGCAGAACTGGAAGCTGCAAGTTCTGCTGTATGATTTTTTTCCCCTAATTTTACTGAAATATAATTGACCTAGAACAGGGTATAAATCTAAGGTGTACAACATGATGATCTGATACACATGTACATTGTGAAATGGTTACAATAAAGTTAGTTACCCCATTCATCACGTCACATAATTATATTTTTTGTGGTGAGAACATGTAAAATCTACTCTATTAGCAACTTTCAAGTACAGAATACAGTCTTGTTAACTATAGTCACCACGCCATCTGTATATTATATCCCCAGAACTTGTTCATCTGTAGTGCTGAGGGAACAGGGCATAGACTCTGATGGTGAGTATGAGAGAGAGACTAGTGTAGCAGTTCTCCAATTTTCATTCCCAAGAATCATTGGAGAGTATGTTGATGTGCAGTTAGCAAAGGATGTGGGACACCTTTTTGGCCTGGGAGGAAGAGATTGTTAAGATAGCTTACTAGGTAGAACAAAAGCAGATACAAGAGCTGTGTATAGCATGATTTGTTTGTTTCATTTCTGTTTTTGTATATAAATAACCCAAATATATATACAAACACACACACACACATTTACACATACAATTTTTTTCTTTCATGGAAGGAACCCAAGACTTTGGGAGATGAAGGATAGAGAGGGCGCCTTTGTGTTTCATTATTTTATACCTTTGTGTGTCATTAGAATTTTTTTAACCATTTGTTTTCTTTCTTTTTGGGGGGAGTTCTTAGAGGCCAGCTGCCCTGGCTACATGCCTTTCCTTGTCCCACTGACCAGTCATTCAACTCAGGATGCTGAAGGCCTGGGAGGAAGGGCTAGGAACTCCTTCTCTAGGATGTTAAGGAAATAAAATGACAGCAGGAGGCTGTTTGGGTAGACCGCTGTGAATCACTAATTCCAGACCCCAGGGGGGGTTGCTTCCTTCTCAGCTGCCTGGGCAAGGAAGCCAGAACTGTTTTGTGCCTGACTAGGTGGCAAAACCCCCATTTACTGGGCCAGGGAAATCTACCTCCTCCAGTGGGGGTGGCATTCCCAGCTGGGCCTTTGCTCCCTGGGCTGATGGTTGGATGCAGGGGGCCATGCAAGCTTTGGACAGTGTTGCTCGTAGGGGAAGTGAGGCTTAACAGGTCTCTGTGTGGCCCCAGCTGCCTCACACCTCCAAGCTCTGGGCTAAGTCAAGTGTGAGGGTTAAATGCATGTGCTTTCTCTTTCCTGGCAATTTGCAGGCTGCAGATCACTAGGCTGGAGATCACTAGTTTGGCTATGGCTGGAGGTGAGGGACAAGAATGTTGGTTCCTCCTTCCTGAGCACTGTTCCACCCCCAGGCTTTTGAGGGCCAGGGAGAGGGAGAGAGTAGAGAGGATCATTTTGGAGTTTTCCCTGCCCAGGGGAGAGGAAACGAATGCATCCAGCAAGGAGCTGGCAAGGACCTTCCACATCCTTGCACCTTCACTCCCAGCATCATTGGCCCCATCTGAGCTCCAGTTTCCACTTGAGAAAGGGAGACTCTGGAAACAGGCCAAAGAGGCAGGTGGATGGATGGGTGTGTGTTTAGAAAGTCCACAATGTCTATTTACAAGCTCTTCTCTGTCAGGCCCACACCTGGAGCCAAGTTCATCCTGATCCAAGGTGTCCAGATGGAAGGAGATGCTCAATGACTGAAAACTACCTGATGAAGGAGGAAGAAGAGGAGGAGGAGGAGGAGGAGGAGGAGGAGGAGGAGGAGGAGGAGGAGAAGGAGGAGGAGGAAGTAGGCAGGACTGGGAACTACTATTAGCAAAATGTCTCCTACCTAAGCGTTCCACCTTGAATCCCTCCAACCCCAGGGAGGCATCCTGTCCCTCCCCAGTTACCGATTCCCCCTCCCTATTCCTACCTCCTCCATCCTGAATGCTATCTACACCAGACTTGACTTCTTTATAAATGCTGGGGGTTGGGGAGAGTCTCTGCCCCACCGAGTGTGGTTTTCCCCAGTCAAGCTCCCTTAGAGATGTTCCTGGCTCTGTGGGTCTTTAACTCTCCAATCCCACTGGCCTACAGACTCCCTAGTGGGTGGTCAGGGCAGAAATTCTGCAGGCAAGCTGAGATGTCTGGATAAATGGTTCCATAGAGGCCATAACCCAGCTCTCTAGCCTGTCCTCCAAGGCTTCGTGAGATGTCACTCCATCTGGGGTGTCAGGATCAGCCAGGTCGCACGGAAGCAGGCACTAAACAGCTTTGTCTCTCTCACTGCTAACTACCCTGAACCCAAGGCTTCACTGCCAACCTTTAGCAGGAAGGGAACTCACTCAGCGAGCCTCAGGAGGTAGGACCGAAGGGAGAAGGAAAGAGTGAGGGAGACAGAGGCCGAAAGGAAAGAGAGAGGCACAGATTGAGAGGAACCTTCTGGAATGGTCTGCATCTGCTCAGGAGTGAGGGCGTCCCACCATTCTCCACTCAGGCTCTGGCGCTCACAGAGATTTTTCAGGAGCCAGCTGTTTAAAGGTCCTGGAAGAGTTTTTGAAGTCTTGGTCCTGAAGACTTGGTCCTCCCTGGAATCTATGGTTGGAGCCAGGAAGACCAAATTCCCTCCAAAGGCAATGGAGGTATTCATCCAAGAGCTGGGGGGGGGGTCCCTCACAGTTTGTGCTCTCCCCTTTGTTGGGAGCGGCTATACCCTGCTACCCCTAGAAATCTGCTCTGTTGGCCTGGAGTTCTAAGGATGTGTCCAACTTGCTTAGTAGAGGTCCTCCTCATCCCGCAAGCCAAGCAGTGGATCATAAGCCCTTCTGGGATTTTAAAAAAAGGGGGACGCTCTTTCCAAAATTCTGGTGGTGCATGAAGGTATCGACCTTCAATCTGAAGAATTTTAGAAACCTATTCCCCAGCCATTGTCTTGGTAGCCTGCCTTCTTAGCCAGTGCCCACTGTGCGACGCTAACATTCTCTTCCACTGGTCTGTTGTCAGAAATGGTTGGCCTTTGGGCAAGAGATCATTTTCCAGGCAATGCTAATGACCACAGATGTCACAGAACGGTAACTAACAAGGTACTCCGCTTACTAGCTCTGGGTTATCAGGGCCGTGCCATCTACGACCATGGATGCAAGAACAAGTGTAAGAAATGCATTTTGCAGGGTGCTTGGGTGGCTCAGTTGGTTAAGTGACTGCTTTCGGCTCAGGAGTCCGGGGATCAATTCCTGCATCGGGCTCCCGGCTCAGCAGGGGTCTGCTTCTCCCTCTGACTCGACCCCTCTCATGCTCATTCTCTCTATCAAATAAATAAATAAAATCTTAAAAAAAAAGAAGTGGGGGCGCCTGAGTGGCTCAGTTGGTTAAGCGACTGCCTTCGGATCAGGTCATGATCCCCGAGACCCGGGATTGAGGCCCGCATTGGGCTCCCTGCTCCATGGGAAGCCTGCTTCTCCCTCTCTCACTCCTCCTGCTTGTGTTCCCTCTCTCGCTGTGTTTCTCACTGTCAAATAAATAAAATCTTTTTTTAAAAAAAGAAGTGCATTTTGCCCTCTGGAGGCTTAACAGAGTGAAGGCTATAGGATGTCAGCATGCGAAATACGTAAGGACAATAAGAGAGAGTATACCATCACAGGTGAAATCTGACCATGGCGTGGTAATAGCAGTTGCTCCCAGTTCTGAAGGCCTTCCTAAGGGACAGGCCCCATGTTAAGGGCGTGCCATTTGTTCTCCCAATTGAATCCCCATAAACAACCCTACGCGGGGGGAGAGGCTATTAACACGTTCATTTTCAAGCCCAGGGAACTCACATTTGCAAGGAGTAAATAATCTGTTGCTACCACAGCTGATCAGGGCAGGCAGAGCTAAGATTTTATCCCCAACTTTTAATTTTGAAAACACTTCCAAACTACAGAGAAGATCCGTACAGGCTTACCTCTGGTCACCTAGTCTTCACTTCTTGCTACGTGTGCTCTCTTATTCCATTCTCTGTCTCTGTCTCTCCACACACACACACACACACACACACCTACCCATTTTCCCCCCTGAGCTACCTGAGCATGAAGTGCAGACATCATTACGCTTCCCCTCTAAATACTTCAACATGG
Source organism: Spilogale gracilis (assembly GCA_004023965.1). Lineage (NCBI taxonomy): Eukaryota > Metazoa > Chordata > Mammalia > Carnivora > Mephitidae > Spilogale > Spilogale gracilis. The sequence continues at coordinate 59,097 of PITA01012037.1, read as the reverse complement.
ACCTCCTCAGAAGCTTTTTCTCACAAAATCCCGATCTAGCTATCACATGGCAGAAACTTAGGCAGGATTTGAACCCAGCTCTGGCCTCAGAGCCCTGACTACAAGCGAGATAAAAGTTCAGGAGGTGAAGCCATCTGCACAGTCTGGGAATTCCAGATTTTCTGTGGACCCTCCACTCCTGATTATTCCTAGCAATGGAAGAAACGAGCTGGCAAAAACGATCACAAAGCATGTGTAGTCGAAGAATAAACTTCTGCGAGGGGTTCTGGGGCGGCTCAGTCCATTGGGTGTCTGTCTTTGGCTCCACGTCATGACCCCAGAGTCCTGGGATTGACCCTCTCCTCAGGCTCCTTGCTCAGCAGGGACCCTGTTTTTCCCTCTCCCTCAGCCACTCCCCCTGCTCCTAAACTCTGTGTGGCAAATAAATAAAACCCTTAAAAATTCTTTGTGGTTTTCGGAGTGCGTTTTATTTGAGTGTGGGGGGGGGCGGGAATGACACAGATTTGCCTTCCTAATTAGCTTCCCCTCTGTCCAGTATTAAAACGGGTCTTTCCTAAAAATAATAAAATAATGCAAATAATAAAATGAGTCTTTCCCATGTCCCCCCCCACATGACAACTGGGGGTGGGTGGGTAGACAGAAGCTATGCGCTGATTAAACCATAATTGAAGAAATTCCATTAAGGGGCAAGCCACATAAGAATCATAGAGAGCGGACCATAAATCCAGCTAGGAAGGAATCCTTGCTAGAAATCTTAGCTACAGGATTAGGATTCAGCATCCACCGTGTAAATCTAGTCATTGGGCAGTTACACTCCCACCACTACCAAGTTAAGGGGAGAGAGACGCAGGCATTGCCCTTCTCCAGAGAGCGCCATCTACTCACCCAGTGAAGTTTCAGAAGCAGGGTGTTGCCTATTGCAGAGGGAAGGCAAAAGAAGGCATCCTGCCACAAACTGGCTAAGCCCCCTTGAGGGATGGGGACATGGTTTTCTTCTTTCTTCTAATCCAGGGAAGCAGATTTAGAAAGACTGTCAGATTAATGATCCCCCTGAACACGCATACAGGAAAAACCTCCACCTTTAAAAAAAAAGCCCTTGACTTCTCACAGTAATTTTAAAAAGCCCAAAGCGCACATCGACGTTTCCTTCACTTTTCACATCATCACCAGACACTTTGAAAATCAAAATACAGCAAAATCAGCTATTGCCTCCACAACTCAGACGCTGGGGCAGAGACACATTTTTATTGAACTGGAGTTGGGAAAGAGGCCCTCACTGGCTCTTTCAAGCTGCAAGCCTTAGGTGGCACTTTTGCTCTTTTTCTAGTTCTCTTGGTTTTCCGCAGACACAATCCCGTCAGCAGTATCTCTGAATCCACAGACTGCAAACCATGTTATAATGGTGATCCACTGTCATGCACGATCTTTGCTGGGGACTTCCATCTGAAGGGCATTGAGATTTCACAACTTTAAGGACATTCATGCCCCCTTCCCTTTGCTTTTCCCTTCCCTCTCTCTACTGCTTTGTGACTCCAGCCTTGTTTAGGGTTGAAGGAGAACAGCTCAGAGGGGTCAAAAATAGTGTTGAGATTGAGGGCGGAATGTTTGCAGCCTGGCTATTTAAAATCTGCCTAGCCTCTCTCTTCTCCACTCTGCCCCTCCCGCCCACCGCCCGCCCCCACCCCCCAGGCTGCAGAATCTAAAATAGTCTAAAAGTGACTTGGTCACATTACCTTCCCCAAGCTGGTGAGTGTCCGTCTCTGCCCGGGGCGGGGTGGGGGCGGTAAAGGCCTCCACTAAGCCCGGTGGGTTTCCCCCCTAATGATTCCGCACACTTCTCAGCCCTACGGGGATAGAGACAGCCGAAGACAGAAATATCTGCTATTTTGCACCGAGGATGCTGCTGTTGCAGAAGTCGGAGGCAGAGGAAAAAGGGGAGTTAACAGTTCACAGCCTCGTAAGGAACAAGCCCGGCCCTTTTTGGACCTAGCTCAGAAGACAGCGAGAGGCCTCGAAGAAACTTTATCTGGGTTTGTGCACCCGCAAGCAGGCGTGCGTGGGCTGTGCGAGCGGACCCCTGGCTGCCGAGCTGTCCCTCCAAGATGCCCGCAGCGCCCGCCTCGGGGTGGCGGTTCGGAAGAACCATGGCCGGCTTCTACGCCTGCCTGAAGACTCAAGAGTAAGTGGTGGGGGAGCCGAGGGTGGTGGAGCGCTCTGCCGCCACCGCGGGGGTCCCCCCCGCGCCTAGGATGGGGCGCTCGCCGCCGGCGAGGCCAGGCTGGAGCGAACCCACGAGGCCGGGGCTCGAACCCGCCGCCCGGGGGCAGCGAGCACCGGGAGCCGGGCACAGGTGGGCGTGGGAAAGCGGCGCGGGGGGAGCGGGGGGCCGCACCTGGCTCACCTAAGCTCCCCACTCCCCGGGTCCGGACCGCTGACTGCAGGGCCGGGGAGGCGGGGCGTCTCGCCGGGGCCCATGCGGTTGTCGATTGGTCGCCTCGCAGAGGGAAGGCGGGCCGCCGCGAAGGAAAGAGGTGGCGGAGCTGCAGAAGAGTTGGACCCGGGAGTACCGTTATTCCCGGGGCCCCCCTTCCCCGGGGCGAGGGTCGTCCGTGGCACCCGGGCAGCCTCCCCGGGGTGCGTGACAAAAGGCTCGAGGGTCTGAGAAGGGACAGCTGCCCCACGGGGGATGTTTCTATCCCAGACGTGGGGGGGAGGTGCAGCCAGAGAGAGAGACCGAGGACAAGCTACAGGTTCCCACGCACACGAGTGATAAACGTTCAATAAAGCCACCCCGCGTCCTCTTAAAGAAAAGCGCCCCACGGACCTGGATTTTACAAGGCTAATTGCACTGACTAGGAGCACCCTTAAAGTGACCTTCGCAGCGATCATTCATTCATTCAGTGAAATCATAGGTTTCAGTGACACTGAAGCTTTTGGTCGTGGCCCTAGTCAGCAGCTGGTGGGGCTGAAAATACAGATACTGGAGTGGGGGAGACAAGGGCAGCAAAAAGTGAGAGAGACAGAGACAAAGACAGAGACAGGGAGAGACAGAGGCAGAGAGACAGAGAATAAGAAGAGAGAGGATGAAAGAGGGAAAGAGGGATGGAAAGAGTACAGAATTTGGATGAGTGGAGAAAATCACTTTAATCTTTCTGAGTTGGGCTCTAACAACAGGAAGAAGATACCAAGCAAAATGGACCCAATCCTATGGTCCATTGGGGGGGGAGTTTACATGATTATTCTCTAGTTTCATTCATGAAGCTGTCACCCCCTGGAATCATGGCCAGAAACTCATCTCCCTCACCACGTAGCCCCCGCTGCTCTCTCATCTTACCGCAAAGCGCTGGACAGACAGGGACTGGTAGCCTCTGGTGTGATTTTCCTGGGTGCCCCCCTTGGAGGTGGTTCGGGCAGGGAGGGTGGGGAGCCTGGTCGCCCCCTTCTGCCGTTGCCTCAAAACTGGTCTCATAGCCCGCTCCTGCTCCTGATGGGCCTGGAATCTGCACCTGTGGAAAGTGCCCTTGGTGGCTCTTTGAAAACCCCACTCTGGGCCCGCCAGACTGCTGGTCCCTCAACCTCTGGCCTTGGACCCACGTGGCGGAAATGATGGTGCTTTCTCTACGTAATTCACTGCCACACCGGATGACAGATAGGGTGTCGGTAGAGGCCTTGGGAGGCGAGGGAGGTGAAGCCACTGCTGGAGGAGGTGACAAGGGCAAGGTTACTGTTCCCAGATGAGGGTCTAGCCCTTCTTTCCTGGTGCTCGAGCCACGGGCCTTCTTCAGGGCCCCTTTGTCCTGATGTCTGCCTTTCACGGAGGGGATCCAGGGCAGCCTGAGGCCTCATGGACCAGTGGCCATTCCTGTCGCCCCAGTTGAAGGCTGAGCTCATCTGACCTTCCTAGGCTGAAGGAACGGGAGACGCGATAAGAAGGCATTTGAGGGGCCTCCCTAAGCAAGTGGCTCGGAGTCCCTTGGAGGGCCTAACGGGCAGACAGACTTGGTAGACCTTCAGAAACATGGTGCCCATGCTCAACACTGCAGTGGGGAATGCGTGCTTTCCTTTCCCGGGGCCAAGCAGGTGCGGGGTCTGACACAAGCATTTGTTGGAGGCATGTTGTTGACTGAACCAAGATACTCGGTAAAGGACAGTGTGCAAGAGGTGGGGTGGGGGGCATACAAGCTCCGTCGGGAAGAGCTTTCTTAATTTCTTCCAAGCCAGACAAGATGCAACCTCCTGGTTACCAGACGTGGCGTGAGGTTCCTCTTCTGTGAGCTTTCCCCAGGCCTGCCGGAAGTCAGGGAAAGCGTGCTGCCCCCTCACTGCCCCCCACACCCATATCAGCCTTTGGTTCTCTCTCAGCCTCCATCCCCCCCAACGCCCCCAATGAGAGGGTTTCCTAGAATCACAGTTTGGCCGTATCAGGAGCTCGGCGTCCTTTCAAGGAACCGCAGTAGGCAGGCCTTGGAAGTTGAAACGTGGGAGGAACACAGGCTTGGCTCAGTTTCCTCAGCAGATCACGCTTGTGGTCTAGATTTTCTAGGTGTGGACGGTTATTTGAAGAGTTGGAGATGTTTGTGGTGTTTGGCCAGTGACGGAAATGGGTGTGTATTCAGGGGCCACCCATACTGTGTAGGCCCTGACCCCCTGCCACCAGCCCCACTGAAACCTTGCTCTACTCCCGTCCCTAGAGGACCGGTTTTGGTGTTCAAATCCTGAACGGGTTATGGTGGATATAGTTCTTGCTTGAGGTTAACTAGCTAGTAGGTCCCGTTATTTTCATAGACATGCTGTGACAGCAGGGGACAGCAGGAATTTATCAAAGGATCAGTGAATATGCTTATTGGTAGAAGGGAGAAAATACTAGTGGTCTTGAATTATGTGCCACCGTAATTAGGTGACAGTATATGAGGAGATGAAGGGAAACCAAAATAACTTTCTTTTTTTTTTTTAAAAAAAGGATTTTATTTATTTATTTGAGAGAGAGAGAAAGCACAAGCAGGGGGAAGGACAGAGGAAGAGAGAGAAACAGATGGCCCGGTGAGAAGGAGCCCGATGTGGGACTTGATTCCCGGGACCCCAGGATCATAACCTGACCCGAAGGCAGATGCTTAATCACTTAACTGACTGAGGCACCCAGGCACCCCAAACAAAAGAACTTTCTTAACCACCCCAAATCCTGTAGTGATGGCATGCGTGAAAATGTCTTTATTCTAAGCGTGAGGAAATTGGGCCCCAAAGACATTAAGCGATTCTCCTTGGGCCACACGGTCAATGACAATTCCAAGATCAGAGACCTGAGTACCCCAACTTGCGGCATAGAGCTGTGTAGTGTACGCTAGACAACCAGAGGCGCCCCCACCCCCCACCCCGCCTGGGGCTGCCGCAGAGGCAGCTCGAGCCAAAGGCAAAAGAATGAGCTAGGGCAACTTTGTTCTTGGCGACCCCACTCTCTCCAGTTACAGCCCCTCTCCCACTTCGACCCCCCTCCTATTCCAGGTGTTCTGGGCCTGAACGTTGCCCTTCCCTCTCCGCCTGTCTTTCCCAAGCCTCTGCCGTCCTAGGCTGTGAACTTCCCCTTGGCTGAGACCTTGGTCTGGGGGCTGGCTCTCCGTCAGATGGACCTGTGATATTGGACTACCCCTGACAATGTACGTTTCCATTGGACTTCAATGCTCTCATGCCACTCTGATGCTTGGCGGCCATCTGGGGGAGCTTGCCAGGGCAGTGGGCTCCTCACATCGTGCTAGTCGGCTTCTCTGACTCTGAGAACAGGATTCAGGAAGGTGAGGCTTAGCACTTTGGCCAAAGGCACCTGACAGCCCACCAGGGTATAGCTATTGTAATGCCGGGCCAGCCTGCTCCCCTTGGCCGCGGACCTTCCCTGATGCTCACCCGGTCCAAGCAGCGTGGCCTGCTGTTGGAGACCAGAGGCCACGAATACCGACTTTTTATGAGTTCTTGTTGCAGGTATTCGGGGGGACCAATACATCCCTTCTTTGCCCTGAGGCCGGAGAAGGTCTCAAATAGCACATTCTTTCAGTAGCTGATGGTCTTGGACTGGCACCCCATTCTACCTGCTTTGTTCTCCTGTTCTCCTTCCCCTTTCCCTCCTTTTCTTCTTCCTCCTCATCCTCTTCCTCCTCCTCCTCCTCCTTGTTTTAGAAGAAAAGCTGTAAGTCCAGTTCCCTGGCAGGGGACCCAGACTGGGTATTGCATTTTGCTACCCAGCCTTCTCCTGTGGTATTTTCCCGAGGAATTTTCCATTCATGAAAGTCAAAGGACAGTTGGTGGGGCAGCAGGCCCTAGGCCCCCAGTCTCACCAGGGGCAAGTTCTTGAATAAACTACTTGCCCTATCTACCAGTTTACTAAAAGTTTGCCTTTTGGGACTCTCTATAATATAGGTAAGCTTTTTAACTCGTAAAAATTCATTAGGAGGAAATGGTTTTAAAGCTTTTTTTTTTTTTAACCTTTTGGAGATGTCATTGGCAGGTTTCATTTGGTCATTAGCAGTATCCCGAGTGTTCCATTTGCTATAGGGAGGTTAAGTTTCCTCGGGAATGTATTTAAAATGTGGAAACGTATATAATTTCATCAGGAACCAAAATTTCAGCATTTTTTTTAAAGATTTTATTTATTTATTTGACAGAGAGAAACACAGTGAGAGAGGAAACACAGCAAGGGGAGTGAGAGAGGGAGAAGCAGGCCTCCCGCCGAGCAGGGAGCCCGATGTGGGGCTCGATCCTGGGTCTCCAGGATCATGACCTGAGCCGAAGGCAGTCGCTTAACCAACTGAGCCACCCAGGCGCCCCAATTTCAGCATTTTATATGCCAATTGTTCATACTAGTTTCATTCGAAGCCTTTGAAAGCCCATTTTCTGTTGGGCCAAATTTAGCATTTGGGGGATTCTTTCACTAATGTCTCAAGGGGCACAATTTCTTTTGTTTGTTATTTCTGGAAATCAGTAGCCAAAATGTAGTATGGGATGTGGTCGCTCCTGTTGTTTCCTAACTGATTTTCTCCTTGAACGTTCTTCTAGCTTTTTAAAACAATCCATCTGTATCTTCCCTTTACAAATTCATAGTTATAGTTGGTGGCTCGGGAATTGGAGGACCTAATTGAATAGGACATTCCAGTAGTCCCCTCTTGGCATCCTTACTCATATTCTCTTGCTTCTAGTGCCTTCCCTCTTTTCACGAAATCTCCAATAGCTATTAAAGCCACCTGTTCAATGCAAATTGCTGGAAACCATGATTCGGCAGGAGGCAAGAGTTGGGGTGAAATAGCTTGTTTTCAGAAGGTGAGGTTAAAGCAGTGATTGCTTCAAATACATTGGTAACCTTGAGCCAGAGGTTCTCAGAAGGAACATGGGGCCGGATTTTACTCCCCAGGGGACACATGGCGATGTCTGGGGATGCTGTTAGCTGTCACAACTAGGGGGAAGGGGTGGGACTGACATCTAGTGGAAGAATATCCCCCTACCCCCTGCCTCAACCAAGAATTTTCCAGTCCCAAATGTCAGTAGTGTCAAGATTGAGAAACCTTGCCTTCAACTAACAACACTTGACCAAAGTGGAAGTCCAAAGACCACCTTGAGCATTTAGACCAGCATTATCCAACAGAAGCTTCTAGCTTGACCTCTTGAGTCACCTAAGCCTTCTGAGCCTCAGTTTCCTCCACTGTAAAACGGGGGTAGTAATGGGACCTACTCCTTCGAAGATGATGAATAGCCCATGCGGTAATGACTGTGCTCGTGCGATAAAGTGTGTAGCATGTGCCTAGTGCAGAAAGCATTTGAACAATGTTAATCATTGCCAGTGATCTGTGGTGGGTATAGTGATGGCCATCATGTAAAAGGGACTTCAGCAGGGCTTCTAAACAAGATGTCCCTGCAATATTCTTGAAAGGCCACCGCCTGACCACAGGCGTGCCTCTTTGGGCCTTGCTGTTCTCATCTGTAAAATGGGAATAAGAAACGTGATCATCGCAGCGACGCTAATTCCCTCCCTGTCAATGTCACAGGATTGCTAGGAGGGCCAGATGGCTCTGGAGGTGGCCTGAAGAGGCCAGAACCCCTTAGAAGCATGATGTTTGTGTTCTGAGTTTGTACGCAAGAGTGCTTTTGTTTAGAGTCGGCACGGAAGTCCTGCCTTGGGAGAATGGTTGTGCATTCGAAACAAGAGTGCCCAAGCCGGGGAGGTCGTATTGGAACCAGGAATTCCTCACCGTGTCAGGCTCCCAGGCTGCTGATGGAGAAGCAAGGCGTCTGGCCGAGGGCAGAGGGTGGTCCTCGAAGCAGCTGACAGCAGGCCATTAAGGCCATGCCTTCCGAGCCAGCATGGCATCTGGCCTAAGAGCTAAACACGCTGAAAATCATGGGCACCATATGGTGGAAAGTGCCTGACGCTTTGGAGTCAGACATGGGTTTGAATCCTTGCCATGTTACTGGTTAGCTATATGGCCATGGGTGAGTGAAGGCCTTAGCCTGCCTGAGCCTCAGTTGTCTTCTATGTGAAATGGGTATAATGATTCCTACCTCTCAGGGCTGTCACAAGGATTAAATCAGGTAACTGACGAGGCCCATAGGTGGCCCTCAGCAGACATGAGTTCCTTTACCGTCTGATGAGCAAATGTTAGCCACCTACTTAGTCGTAATCCCATTTCTTTTCCTCTGGGTTGGAAAATAAAGTGAAAGTGTTGGCTGAGGGCATGGGAAAACTGTTTAGGCCTCTCTTGAGAGGAGGAAAGGGGGATGGGAGTCTCCTGCCCACAAGACTAGTCTGGACCATTTAGGGACAGATGAGGGCAAAGGAAGAAAGCACAGGGCTCTGAGTGAGTCACAAATACAGTGTGAAGGAGGAGTCGGACCAGCTGCACCTGAACTTGGGAGGGCCCTGAAAGAAGTCACCATGTTCAACATGAAAGGGCCTTTCTGGGCACAGGGGATTTCCTAGGCACCTGGAATTTAACTCAAGCCCTATGGACGGCCAGCCGATCCAGCTGCAGCTCCTGAGCAAAGGGCACAAGTTGGACCCAGCAGGCTTTGCTCTCTCGTAGCCACCGGCCCAGCCTTCCATGCAACAGGCCATTTTACAAAGCCTGCCACCGGAGGGCCATCCGAGAGAGTATAGCTAACTGCGGAAAGTCTCATTCCATACGTTTTGGGAGGTCCACGAAGAATAGGGGACACAGGTCATCAGCACCATGGGATGAGAATGATGATGAGAACAGCTAACACGTCTTGAGGGCTTACGCCTCGTGCCAAGAGCTTTCTATGAGTTAGTTACCACATTGCCTGTGAGAGCCGGGCCCTTCTCTTTCCTGGGCACTGTTCTGATCTCTTCGCACACAGCAAGTGCTCAACAAACAGTTATCAAATGAATGAGTCCTCATAGGCGGTGTAGGATGAAGGCATTACCCTTAGTGGATAAGGTAGTGTAGGCTTTGAACAGCTCACTGACTTGCCCAAGATCACAAGCAAGTAATTGACAAGAGCCAGGATTCAAAGCTAGATCTGTCCACCTCCATAGCCTAACCCTTTGCAACTATGTTATCCTTCCTCTTCAGAAGGTCAAGGTGCCATATTTCTCTTTCTGCAATAAAGGAAGGCCTGCATGGACACTACTGCATCACAGAACCAAGAACATTGAAAAAAACACGATATTGTGACCACCATACCTCCTTTCCACCTACTCCCTCTGCCTCCCAAATTCAGTCCCCAGACAGATTCGTTTCATGAGTAAGGAAACCGAAGTATGGAGAAATTATATGATTTGTTCCAGGTCACACAGCTTGTGAAGATCTTTATTAGTTTGTGTTTCTGTCCTTTAAAAGGCTCAGAGCCCAATAGGGAGAGGAAGAGTTTCATCTATCTAGGCCAAGGCTAAACGGGGAAAGAAATTAACAATGGGCTCCATATTGTCAAAGCAACTTCCTTGAATTTTTTGTGAAAGTAGAAACATAAACCATTTTGCTCATCTAATTTGAACATTTGAAGCTGTATTCCTTGTAACAAACACAACGAGATTATAACAATATAATTCATTTATCCACATAGCATAGAAGGGAGATGTTCAAAATGAGGAATGGAAACAAAAAGGAAGAAAAAGAAGATACAGAACATGGGAATGTCTAGATATGGATAAGGAAAGAGCAACAAACTAGTGGGCACTGTATCTCACAAAAGTTTGCTCCCAAAGATTGCTCAGGTCACGTTGCATTTTTCCATCAATAGAGTCATTATCTCTTATTTTCTGTCTTGTGGAACTCAGCAGCCAAGGACCAGCCCATCCTATAAGCTATGGGTCATGTTAGTTCCTTACCCTGCGTCAGATCTCACTGCTTCAGATCTCCCCTTTCCCTAAGCTCAAGCGTTCTGGATGAATGGAGAGAAAAGTAAGTCAAAGGGAGACTCCTTCCTCTGATGGGGGTTGGGGAAAGGAAAAGGTCCTGGGAGAAGGCAGAGAGTTCGCTCCCCCTGAGTCTGCATAAAGCACATGGACAGAGCTTTCTGTGAGTTCACTATTCATGTGTGTGACTTATGGGGCATTTCCAGAAGCCCTTTAAGGAAGTAAAGTGGGGAGAAATCGCCATGAAACCTCCATCCCCTATTTTTGAAGAAGGTAGTTCTACTTTGACATGTGAGGAATGTTTGCTTCTTCTGTGCCCGTGGCTTCAGAAGCCCAAATGTCAGAGACCCAAGACCTTATTTCACACAGAGATGGCCTATGTTCACTCTTCTAGACTCAGAGAAAGGAGGACAGTCTCTGGGATGAGGTAGTTAGCTCCCCCCGTAGGGATGGGTTTCTGACTTGAAAATATTTTAAAGATATATTTTTTGAAGGGGCAGAAAGAACGAGTGGGGTTGTTTAAGTCAAATATCCTGAAACCCTGGGTAATTATGTTGCTGTTTTCTGAAATTGAAGTATAATTAACATACAGCCTTATATTGGTTTTAGGTGTACAATATAGTGATTCAACAATTTTGTATGTTACTCAGGGCTCATTGTGATAAGCGTACCCTGAATCCCCTTTATTTCCTTACCCACCTTCCCTCTGGCAACCAACAGTTTGTTCTTTGTATTTAAGAGCCTGATTTTTGGGGGTATCGTTTTATCTTTGTTTATTCATTTGCTTTGTTCCTTAAATTCCACATATAAGTAAAGTCATATGGTATTTGTCTTTCTCTGACTTGTTTCACTTGGCATTATACCCTCTAGGACCATCCGTGTTCTTGCAAATGGTAAGATTTCATTCTTTTATGGCTGAGTAATATTTCCTTGTGTATGTATATTTATATATATAACATTTTCTTTGTCCGTTCATCTACTGATGGACATTTGGGGTGCCTCTACGTCTTGGCTATTGTAAATAATGCTGCAATAAATATAGGGGTGCAGCTATCTTTTCAAATTGGTGCTCTCATTTTACTTGGGTGAATACCCAGTAGTGGAATTGCTAGATCATTTGATAATTCTATTTTTCAATTTTTTAAAGAAAAGTCCATACTGTTTTCCGCAGCCTCCACATTTTTAAAATGGAAAACAATAGCTTTAGAGGGTAGCTGGGTGGCTCAGTCAGTTAAGCATCTGCCTTCAGCTCAGGTCATGATCTCCGGGTCCTGGGATCAAGCCCCACATTTGGCTCCCTGCTCAGTGGGGAGTCTGCTCTACCCTCTCCCTCTACACCTGTTCTCTCTCTCTCTCTCGTGCCCTCTCTCTCTCGCCCTCTCGCTTGCTCTCTCTAAAATAAATAGTCTTTAAAAAAGACAAAGAAAAGAAAAAATCCCTTTCTAAAAATTGTTTCTGAACAATCTGAAAGTAGGAGAGTTTTCTGAAAATATTGACAGGATTCTGAAGGTTCTGCTCTGAAGGCTGGTTCCCTCTTGGCCAGCTCAAGCGGCCTCTCCGGGGATGGACTGGGAGTTTTGACAGATTATCTCAATGAATCATAAAATCCTGGAATTCCCGGGCTAACAGGAATCCTAGACTCCAAGTCTAATTGAATTCTTTAGTTCTCAGGTAAGGAAATAGGCCCTGAGAAAGGACTTGGCGTGCCAAGGCCTCACAGCTAATTAACAGCAGAGCTGGGACATCAGCTCTCCAAAAATTGCTGGGGGCCTCATTGGAGGGTCAAGTTTTAGGGATGTGTATTAGAAAAACAAAATATCTTCCTGTGTGGTCACAGTCCTCTCTAGGGATCATTCAAGTTGCTTTTTCTTCGCCATCTTGGCCCTGCCATCCGTGACTTATGGCTTCCCATTTTAGCTTTTCTGTCTCCAGTATCCAGTGTGATCTGCAGCAGGGTTTCCCTCAAGGGGGCCGCCTGGACCCTCTACTTCAAGATTGCTTGGGAGCTTGTAAAGCAAGCAGACCTCTGGGCCCGCTGCCAATGAGGGACGAGAAGCCTTGAGGCTGAGGGCCCAAGTGTCCATGTTTGCCACACAGGATGTTGACTTGAACCCATTTCTCACACCCATGTCCCTACCTGTTCTAGTTGTTTTAAAAAACTCTACCGTTCAGTGAGAACTTCCTTTGTCCTGGGCACGGTGCTTTTTTTTCACGCACTATTTCCTTTACTCCTTAGATGTGGGCTGGGTCCTTCCCTGTCACTCTCAAGTGGGCAGCAGAGTGGTGTCCACGGCAGTGGGAGGGCCAGGTGTCTCCTGCCCTCACTGAAGTGTTCCTCCCGGGTGCTCCCCTCAATGCCCCTTCTTCTTCTAGGCCATTCTGACTGGAGATTCTTCAGGTTTAAGGAAACTCGGGAAATATCTGCTCTCCAGGTTCTCACTGCCACTCTCCTTTCCCCTGAGGTGGTGACCCTACTGGGAAGAGCTTTGCACACCTCACTGACTTCTTCCAAGTGGCAACCCTGTTCCTTTCCCTGCCAGGGAATGGCATGGGCGGCGTGAGGGAATGCACGGGCGTGAGAACGCCTTGAGAAAACTCTGTGTGTCGGGTTCCTCTCTGTTTCTGTGGCTGGAAGTGAACACAGGAGAAGGGAACCAGGAATCTTTGTTCTGCCTTTGTCCATCTGGGCCTTTCTCCCCTCCCCAACTAGAGGCCTTATAGCCCAGCCTGGCTCCAGGCCCTCCTTCAGGGAGTCCCCTCTTCTCTGCCCTCCTGGTATCGGGGATAGCACCAGGCCCTGGGCCACTCCGCTTTCCAGTCGTTGCTGTCTGGTGTCCCCGGTCCTAGAGCCTCCTTCCTGTGGCCTGTTGGTATTGGTCCAGGAGCTTCTGGCTACTTTTCTAAGCACCGGACCGAAGAGGTGTGACAGATGTGAAAGCAGGCTCGACCCGGGATGAAAGGGATATAAGGGAAACGGGTGCCGCCATGCCTCGTTGTCCCGTACACAGCTTCCTGGGCCAGGGTTCTCAGGCCCTTCCCGGCGCCCAGGGTCTGTGGCTGTCATCTGCCCTCCCTGCCCCCATCCCACCCCCAGCTCAGCTATGCTGACTGCCAAGTAAGTGCCTCAGCGCTTAAGCTGACAGCAAACTTTTCTGCCCAGCAGATGGCCCATCTTAAGGTGGGTCTCATCTCTCAGGCCTTTCACGATTCCTACAGGCTTGTGCTGCTTCAAAGGGAGCTACCCACAAAATCACCTTCTAGAATTTTCTGCGGCTACACACCATCCATTCCCCCATTCTTCCACCTGCTCTTTCCCTTCCCTCTTCCCTTCCCTTGTTCTTTGACTTCGAGATCTTAGCTCTCTGGCTTGGCTTTGCTGCTCCCCGCCCCCCCACCCCACCTTGGCAATGCACATTCTAGCTTCCCATTCCCAGACTCTTGGGGCCTATAGACCTCTCCTCTTTGTGGTCAGTACCCTAGAGTTTAGCATTCGGGTCCTTGTCATAAAAACGTCATAAGAGAGCACGTGATAATTTAGTCTTACCTCATCAAGTTACAAATGTGGGAACTGAGGCCACAAAGATAATCTGTTTGGAAGGGCAGAATCAGGACCCAAGCTTTCTGATTCCTACTCAGAGACAATTCTCAAATCTTTCACTTGGGCTTGTTTCTCATCAGCGGGGACTGGGTCATTTTATGTAGAATGCATGAGCCCTGGAGTTAAACGACCTCACCTTGCCTGTGGACTTGTCCGTGACCCTGGGCAATTACTTAGCTTTTTGCATTCCCTCATCTACAGAATGGGGAGGATCAAGAATTAATAGTACCCACCTCATAGGACCGTCCCGAGGTCCGAATGAGATGATGTGTGCCCACATTAAGTGGTCCAGTGAGTGCTAAGTGCTGTGTTTCGTCGTTCCATCCCTGAGCCCGTAGGAGGTCTGCACAAACACTTTGGCGTAGCAAAGAGAAGGGCCTTGGGAACGATAGTCCTGACTTTGTGGCCCAGTTCGGAGATAGTGATTCCAATGGTAGGGATCTGAAGCCATGTGGAAAGAGAGGGCAATGCCATGGCTAGGGGAAAGGGAAAGATCTGGGGATCAGGGAATCTTTGGGTAGCCCTTCCTGCAACTCCAAATCCGCACCTGCCTCTGCCTGGCTCCAGGGCTGCTTGTGGGGTTAAGAGTTGAGGAATTCTGGGGCCTCGGGCTCTCAGGTATCACCTTGACTGGGAATGGCCAGGGCTCTCAGGTTCTTGGGCGCGTCTCTATTTCAGGGGGCATGGTGCCCTTTGCAGATTGTGGCCTTCCCCCTCCCGGTACCCACCCTGTCCCCGTTAAAGCACAGTGCGTCCGGAGACCTCTGTCCCCTGTCCTTCAGAACTGGGAGACCAGGGCTAGTTACGATAACCACAGGCAAAGCTGAGATTGGCCCCCCCCCGGCCCCTACCCCGTGGGCTTAAAGGGCCTTAAGATGAAACCAAAAACCTACAAGTTGCCTTCCTAAAAGGTACAGATAGTGCAGCTTGGCATGGGGGCACATTCCTGGGGCCTGTTTTTCTCCATCCCTTATCTTCCTTACCTCCTCCCCCACTCCCTGCAAAAAAATGACTACCCTTGTCTCGTCCTCTAAGGGCCTTCCCGAATTCAAAGGCCAGGAAGCCTCCGGGCTGTAGCCCCCAGACTCCAACCAGCTGTGTGAAGCTCACACCCCAGCGCCAGCCCCTTTCTCCTTTGCCTTTCTTCCCCCGCTTGGAGAGTTTTCACCACCCCCCAAACTGATGGATCATTGACCGCTAGAGGTTGCAATAACAGCAACCACAGCAAACACCTCATAAAATAAAAAGCCACAGACACACTCCGCTTGGGATGGCAGAGAGGTCAGGTCCAGAGCTTTTCAGGGCCCAACACACACTTAAAGTTGTGAAATCCATCTTTAGGGCCCCTTGACTCAGTTCTGGCTCTCCCCTGAGTCCCCCAGGGCCCCCCATGCCTCCTGATCCCCTGGCTATACCTATGTCATCCCGGCCACCCAAGGGGCCCATGGAACAGACGTGTCCCCTTTAATACTGTGTGACGGCTTATTGCAGTACATGTGGCTGGTGAGCCATTTGGGGCAGGGTTCTTCATTGTTAAACTGACCAGCGAATCTTGGCCGAGACATTAGGGGCTGAGAGTGACCCGGCCAGTTGTCTTATTTTTGGGTCCTGTCATAGGCCAACAAGTGAGATTCTTTGGGAGCAGGAGTAGATGGGAATGTAATGCTTACCAGATTTTGCAGAGTTCGGAGGAAGCAGAGTGTGGTGGTCGGACCATGGGCTCCAAAATCTTCTGAAACTGGTTTTGAGTCCGAGCTCTATTACTCCTTGTGCAACCTTGCACAGATGACCTCATGTCAGTGAGACTCAATTTTCCCATCTGAGAGATGGGGATAGACATAAAAATGCCCAGCTCACAGGGCTCTTGCGAGGCTTTGGTAAAAACCACAAGTAAAACCGGTTTTCACAGTGCTTGCCCGGCACAGAATAGAGCTCCGCAATTTCATTCATTGTGATAATTGTGTAATATCATTTGCCCCTGACTGCAAGGACAGAGCCATTAATCATAGGCCATGTGGGCTGAAGAGACAGAATGGGACTCCCCTTCATCTAGGTTCTGGGGCTACTAGAGAGATGCCAAGCTCTTTGCATTTTCAACCCCTGGAGGATCAAAGGTGTTGGAGGTGGCCTGAGTTGGGTCGTTCTGAGCTTCTACTGGTTTATTCTGGTGGGGGGTATGTAGTTGAGGTTCAATGGGGAGGAAGGAAAGGCAGACCTGGAGGCAAGCTAAAGATCTTTATTTTTTTTTAAGATTTTATTTATGTATTTGACAGAGAGATCACAAATAGGCAGAGAGGCAGGCAGAGAAAGAGGGGGAAGCAGGCTCCCTGCTGAGCAGAGAGCCCCATGTGGGACTCGATCCCAGGACCCTGAGATCATGACCTGGGCTGAAGGCAGAGCCTTAAGCCACTGAGCCACCCAGACGCCCACTACAGACCTTTTAAATAGAAGCACGGGAGGAGGCAAAGGCCAAAGAAGGAAAAAGAAGGAAGGAGAAGAAGAGGAGGAGGAGGAAGAGAGACTACAATCCAGGACGGCTCTTGTAGCTGCTCTCCTAAGATAAGGGGGGCAAATCTTTCCTCTTGCTCTCTTCTGGTGGAGGGATGTATCTCCAAAGAAATGTTGAGCAGTCTTTCTGCCCAGACACCTGTTCTCCAGAACAAGTCTCCATGTTCCCTGGCTCCCTGACATCGGGGTGCGAAGAGATATTCCTGAAATGAGCTTCCCCATCTATGGTGGGGACATGGAGGGTGGCAGGCTTGCAATTTTCTCTGGCCTCCTCGAGTGGGAGAAAGGTCCAGGTGACAATTTTTCTAGAGCAGGTGTCCACAGCAGGAGTCCCCTGGAATGTGTTCAGACATCTGCTTGACGCCCGTAGGTGAGGGTTTGGAGTGTAGAGAAGTGACCGTCTATCCCTCGTGTGTCTTCTGACACCCTTGGGCACTTTGTGGAAGTCACTGAAGCCATGGGGGTACTTCCTGCTTTGGGCAGCTCTCTGATCCAGGCTAAACAGCCATCAGGATTGTTTCCCTTCACCCGGGGTAGCACGAGGGGGCTCACATCTGCTCCCAGGAACATAAGCAAGCAGAAGTTCTAGAGCTTTTGGGGGAGGGGAACAAAGAATACTGAGGGCTGCTTACCAAGTTCTGTGTTTCACCTTCCATGGCTCCAAACCTACCCCGCTTCTGCCTTCTTCCCCAACTAGAGCTGGCGGCCATAGGACTTGCACTCATTTTCTATTGCTGTGTAACAAGCCACCCACGTTTCCGGGTCTCGCACAATGCGAGTGTACCCCTTTGCAGTGTCCGGGCTCCAGGAGCCCCGGCACAGTGTATGTCAGTGCCTCAGCCGTGGCTGAGGACTCATGAGGTCAGAGCTTTTCTTCTGAATGGGCTGGTGAGTGGCAGAATTTAGGCTTTGGAGTTGGTAGGGTTGAGGTCTTCTGAGGCTTGTTCTCAGCTACTGGGGGCCACCTGCCAGGCCCTGCCACATGGTCCTCTCACCCCACGACAGAGCGGTTTGTTCCTTCAAGCCCAACAGGAGAGTGTGTGCCATGGCTTCGAATCCCTCTGACTTCTTTATCTGACCTCTGGACACTCTTTGAAAAAAGAGCTCACCTGATTAGGCTAGGCCCACCCAGGCTCCAGGGAAGGGGATTTACAGGGAATGCACGTTTAGGATTCGGCCTCCCACAGACTCCACTTTTGAAAAGTGTTTCGGCCTACGTGATTATTTTCTATAAAACGAGGCCAGCTGCTTTCCATTGGCATTCCCCACGCTGGGAAGGCGTCAAAGCTGTAAAGCAAAATTTGCTGAACTCTTGAAGGTGAACCAGGCTGTGGTTAAAAATTTCAACAGCCTTGGAAGACAGGTCTTAGTCTCTTATTGTTTCTCGTTCCCCCACCCCCCACCTTGAACCAGAGCCATTGTTCAGCCCTCAAGTCAGACAGTCTGAGAAGCAAAAGGCAAGGCCTAAGCATCTAGGGTTGGTTGAGAGCAAGCAAGCATTTAAATGATGACCAATAATGAAACTTTCAATCCCTGCTGGGTCGGGCTTCCTGATGACCATTATGACATGACTTTTTGCTTCTTCGTAGTGGTTCTGAAGGTGTCTCATTTACTGGATAAAAACGTACATTATTTCCTTTTTCCCTATACTCAACTTGCCGGCTTTTTCATGGATTTCGTGCCAAGGGGATTTTTACTGCAAGTGTGCCCCATATTGTCCCTGTGTGTTTAAAAAAAGGGACCAGTTTCCCTACCGATTTCCCATTTTTCAGGGCAGAATCCCTACTCCCTGCTCCTGTGCTCACTCATCCAGAAAAACACGCAGCTAGCGCCTTCCGTGAGCTGGGTGTTGGTGACATCCGTATAGGCAAGACGTGGTCCTTGTCTTCAAGGCGATATATCAGCTGTGACGGAGGCATGTGCAAAGGGCCAAGAGCGTGGGGTGTGGGTGGTAACCTCTGAGCTGGGCCTGAAGGAAAGGAAAGGATTTTAAGGATGTGAGGATGAGGGAGTTGACGTTCTAGGCCAAATGACAGTACATGGTGTGTCTAGGGAATGACAGGTAATTCTGGACTTGAGGGCATGAGTGGCAGGTGGACTTCTAGTAGAGCGGAAGGCGGGTAGGGGCCACCGGATTGCAGAGGGCATCGACAGTCAAGGACTTGGCTCTCATCCTGTAGGCAGCAGGAAGCTGAACTGGTTCAAGCCAGGGAGGCTCACAGTCAGGCCGGTATTTGAGACCAAGCATTGTGACTTTTTTTGAGATACCAATGAGGTGATGGCAGTTTTTGCTAAGTATCCTACACAAAAGTATAGAGCAGAGGAGGTGGCCCAAAGGCCTCCTGGTATAACAAAGGAACCAATTCACAAAGGAATCAATTAGATTCATACAGCCATACTGAGACACGTGAAAAAAAATACAGCAATGCCTCTGGTTAATAAGGGCCATAAGTAGGAAGAGGCAGTGCATCTCTTCCTGAAGCTTCCTCCGTGAGGTTCCAGGCCTAGTCCATCTGAGTGGGGCTCCACACCCAGGGTTCTTGTGGCTGGGACACCCAGGAGTGGATTTTCTACACCTAGGACAGGAGGACCCCGAGCGTACTTGCTTCTGCATAGACAAACAACCTAGGAGTGGGGTCCACTTCGCTAAAAGAGAAGGAAGGCCCTGCAAAGCTGCAAAAACAAGGGGACCCTCGGCCCACACAAGTGCTCCTACAGCACACCTCTACTTCTAAGACAATTCTGACCACGGAGATGGCTCTTGTATCACTTCCCCTTCTTTCATTGAATTGAGGCATTCATGCACCACACATTTTTTGAGTGCCTGCTGTGTGTTAGGTACTGTTCTAGGGGCTGGGAGACCCAATGATGGGCAAAAATACACAAGCCCCTGACCTCATGGAATTTCCCTTCCACTAGAGAAGACGAACAAGAAACAAGTGAATCACTATAGAATATGATTTCAGGTAGCACTGAGGGCTCTAAAGCTGTGATGAAGAAAGACTGGAGGCTCTAAACAGGATGGTCATGGAGGTTTTCTCTGAGGGGGGGTCATCTGAGCTGACTCAAAAGCTACAAAGGAGGCAACCGTGCAACTAGTCAGGGAAAGAGCTCCCGGGCAAAGGGAGCAGCAAGTGCAAAGGTCCTGAGATCAAAGGGGCTGGGTGTGTTTGGGCGTGGTGAGAAGGCCAGTTAGGCTGCAGCAGGGGGAGGAAGGAAGGGAGTAGCAGGATTGGCAGTCAGGGGGGCACAAGCCTGGGGCCAGATCACATAAGGTTGGGGGGGTTGGCAAGGAGCTGGGACTTTGAGCATGATGGCAAGCCACTGGGGGGTTTAGAGCAGGGGATTGGTGGGACTGACATGGCCATCGTGTAGAGTAAGAAGGCAAACATGGAAGCCGGGGGATGGATGAGGTCATTGCTGTGATGCAGCAACAAAATAATGGCAGCTCAGACGGGGCCAGAGATGGTCGGATTCCAGAAATACATGCAAGGAGGACTCACAGGATTTACGGTCGGATTAGATGTGGCATAGCATGCAAAGAGAGGAATCAAGAGCTCCTAAATTTCAGTCTGAGCATTTGATTAGTGGCATTTTTCGGAGCTGGAGCAAACCGGGGTGGAGGGAGGAGGGAGTATGAAGGGAAGCAAGAGTTCCACACACTGGTTAGTTGGAGGTGTTGGCTTGGCAGTTGGTTATAGGGCTATGTATTACAGAAGAGACATCCAGTCTAGAGCTAGACACTTTGGAGTCCGGGGTATAGATGGTACTTCAAATCTGAATGAGATCATTTAGGATGTGGTAGCCACTAGCCATGTGGGATCATCAAGCACTTGAAACTGACCAGCTCAAATTGAGATGTGCCTTATGTGTGAAATGCAAACCGGATTTCAAAGACTTAGGATGGAAAATAAAAAAGAACTTACGTCCTTTCAAGATATTTTCAAGATATCCCTTTGATACTAGTTTTATAATGATTACCAGTCAAACCGCTACTATCTTGGCGAATTGAGTTTAATAAAATATGATAAAGTTTGGGCTCTACTGAGGTCAGAGAAATCCCTCCTGTTTTCTTTGTGCTTTTTTAAATGTGGCTGCTAGGAATTTTGCAATGATGCATGTAGCTTGCAGTGGTGGCTCACGTTCAGGTTTCTACCTAGGAAAAGGTCACAGATAAAGAGGGCCAAGGACAGAGTCTTTAGGGGCTACAGTATTTCAGATCTAGGGAGAGAAGAAAGATTAGGCAAAGAAACCTGAGCAAGAATCAGCCTATGAGTTTGGAATAAAATCAAGGGAGTGTGATGGTTAAAAAGGCAAAGTGATAAAATTCTACAAAAAGGAGGGAGTGTTATATGTTACTGGGAAGTCTGGGAACCCATGGTGGCATTTAGTAAGAGTCATTTTGGTGGAGTGCTTTGGAAGGAATTTGGGTAAGAAGCCTGAATTCATTCTCTGAGCCCAGGAGACTAAGAAGTAAAGACATAAGGATAGTAAGTATAGATGAGTCATCTCTTTTAAGTTTTGCTTGAAAGAGACAGGGAGAAATGTGGTGGTAATGGGAAGAGAATTTCAAATCAAGTGGAGGCATGTTGTTTTGCTGTAGTGGTTGGTTGGTTGGTTGGTTGGTTGGTTAGTTGATTGGTTGGTTGAGACAGAGAGTTCAGCTAATGGTGGTGTTTTTCTACAGGGCCCTTGGATTCACTTAGGAGGGTGAGACAAGTGTGCCAGGAAGGATTAGAGATGGTTTACACTGGAGATTTAGTCCAATCGAGCGATTCTGTTAAGTGCTCTAAGGGATTCAGATGCCACCAAGATGTCCTCTTCCTCTGTTCTCCCTCTTGGCTTCATACTTTTCTCTTTGGTTGTTGCTTCAGGGCCTTTTACCCTTGCCAGTGTTGGGTTAAGGACAATATTAGCCTACTGTGACCTGGTATTTTGGAAAACAGGCTCCTTTTCTACAGACTTCTCCAAAGCTCAGAGAGAGTTTATTTTCCCAGTGTCTAAAAGACTTCCTTAGTGTCAGGGGGTGAGGGTGCTGCTATGTTCTGTTTTTGTTTTTGTTTTTATTTTTTTAAGATTTTATTTATCTGACAGAGAGAAACACAGCCAGGGAGGAAACACGAGCAGCGGGACTGAGAGAGGGAGAAGCAGGCTTCCCACCGAGCAGGGAGCCTGATGCGGGGCTCCATCCTGGGACTCCGGGACCGTGACCTGAGCTGAGCTGAAGGCAGAGGCTTAACCACTGGGCCACCCAGGCTCCCCTATTGCTATGTTCTTAAACTGGAATTCTCCTGTCCTTCTTTGGAATTCCTGAGGGACTTTTAAAATTTTCTATCTCCAGGTGGCACTTGTGTTCGTGTGTGTGTGTGTGTGTGTGTGTGTGTGTGTGTGAGAGAGAGAGAGAGAGAGAGAGAGAGAGAGAGAGATAGAGAGAGAGAGAGAGAGAGAGAATTCATGAGCATTGTGTGGGCTTGGGATTAAGTCATCTTCAGGCAGAACTGTGATACTGGCTCATAGAGTTTGAGAGTGACTTGAACATAGTGTCAATACTTTTCAGCCAAGGCCTGTCGGGACACAGCTGTCATCGAACGAGTTGGGTTTATTACTCATCACGGTAAGAAAGAACACACGCCGTGGGAAATTATAGGACTTCAAAATGAGAGGGTCTGAAGCCATCTCAACACCAGGGCCCCGTCAGCCCTCATTGTGGTTTGGAAGCGTTAGCTTTCCAAGGCCTCAGTCACTCTTGCTGATGACCTCAAGTCCGTCCTAACCTCAGAGCCTACGGACATCTCTTTCTAGTTGCGAAGATACATCAGGGGCGTATGGCTGGGGGCAGGTCAGGACCCACCTGGAATCCATCCACGAAATAGCAATGGCGTTTTGACTATTTCTGGGAGCTGAGCAGATCTGGGGTGGGGAAGGGGGCTCCAGAACCTACTTAATGCCCTCTCCTGATGGTCCTTCAGCTAGTCAGATTAAGACCCTAGGGGGATCTCTTATGGGGCCCATCTCTGCCCACCTCTCTGCAGCTTCCCAGCTGTGTGTGAATATAGCATCCTTTGTCTGGGTTAGGGTGCTGATCAGATCCCCCTCCCCAACCCACATAAACTCCCATCAAAAATGTCAGCATTGATTTTTAAAGATCTGGTTATCCACAGACATGCTTCCCTAGACCTGTCAGCCCTAGCTTTTGCTAGAAGGCTCGATTGAAGGGAAAATTCACAGCTGATGCTCAATCGATTATCTGTATTGATGGAGATAGATGATTCTCCCATGACATAGAATCAGAGTCATGGGAGAATTAGCCTTTTGATGGTCACTTGGATTGCTTCCCATTTTTGGCTATTTAAAACAATGTAGCGATAAACATTCTTGCATGTATATGTCTGTGTATTTGCCTATTCTAGACATTTCATATACATGAAGTCATGAGTTTTTTTTAAGGAAGGGTAATTCTCTCTCGTGGCAGTTCTCTTTGTCTGGGTTTCCTTGAATGGTTTAAGAATCTAATGGAAGGATAAGGAATAAGGTAAAATGAGAGTTATGCCCTGGATATCAAATGATGCCCTTTTGCTTTTTCACTCAATATTTTACTTTAGTGACCCTACTATGGCTGAATCACTAAGTGACGTTTCTGGAAGTCTGGACGTTTTGAAGGCCAATGATGAGGGTAAGTAGCCCCAATGGAATCTTGCCAATTAGAATTGGATTTCTTTATTGTGTTTAACCCCTAGAAAGAAATGAAGTCCCAAGCCAGTGAGTTTGTATCAAATTTCGAATAACATTAGACTCAGTCTGCATTTACTTTGCAGTTTTTTTGGTCTCTTTTTGGGGGGTCCAACTCTGATATCACAAGTTTGACTGACGCCACGCAATCTACCTTGTGGATGGTTACCGGTTTCTACTTACTAAGGCAGGAAAAGTATTTCTGCTTAATCAGAAAAAAAAATTGCGGCAGACCATGATCTGAGAGATCCAATTGAGGTTTTACTGTAGATAGTGATCCAGATTTAAACAACAGACAAATTTGTAATTGGAGGAATAAAGAGGGAAAACAAACAAAAGATGTCACCATAGGCTTTTGTTAAGTAGGACTCAGTTTACAAAACTTCTTTTCGTAAAATTTACTCAGATGTGTATTTATTCCCTAAGTTGTGCGACCACCTAGGAGTGATATGTGACCGCGAGTAAATACCAGTGCAGGGAAGCAAAAGCCACTAGACAATGATAAGCCTCATTGACATGCCCCCCCCCACCGCAAAGGGACCATCAGACATAAAATAAGACATTGAATTTAAAGGCAGGACTAAATGCAACAGTTCAGGGGGTTGTTCTTCAATTTTTGTTGAAGTAGCGCATAATGTGGAAGACTTGGCTTGGAAGAACAGAATGGAACCTTCTTGTGGCTTCCTAGAGGCCCGATTTTACTGCTGATGTGGGGCTGATGTGGGGCGGGGGATGTTGAACCTGGGGTATGGATCCTTGAGGGCAGGGCTTGGGTCTTCGTTTCAGTGTCGCCCTTGTTTAGTATTGGGTCTCAGAGACAGAGTACTTAGACACCATAAATGTTCAATCAATGAATAGATAAAAAAATGAATGAGGGGCCTCTTCACCAAGACAGCCCCCTACCAAACCAACTCACCTATCTTTTTGGATATGAGCTAGACAGATGCCTACAAAAGAAGGTAGCAATGCAGTACATCTTGATGAAGAGTGAAGGTAAGGGAATGCCTTTTCTCTGTTAAGGTTTTGTTGTTTAAAACCTCAGACAGTTGGGTATGTTTTTAGAGCTGGTCGTTGCTAGCCAGAGAATAGTGTGGCTGTTTGGAGGTTGATGGAGAGAAAGACTGGTTAGAAATGTTTTCTTTCTAAGCAGTGACGCAAGAGAACAAGGTCACTGTCATGCGATGCATTTTTAAAGCCCATTAAATCCAATCCAGGTGGGCTGCCTGTGTGTGTGATGGATAAGCAAACATATGTCCCCGAAGTGATGATTTCTTCATTGGAGTTAACGGTGTTTCTCTGGGGGGAACCTGCCTTCCGTGGGCTGTGTTCTGGCATGTGATATAGCGTCCTCATTGGGCTCGGACAGGGAAATCAGTGGCTTTGTTATAGGAGAAGTCCAGAAGCCGGCAGCCCAGCCGGCAGCTCACTGCCCACCACTGCGGTGCACCCGGGGAGTTACCCAGTCTGGAGTTGACCTGCACAAACATTGCTGGATACAAACGTGGGTTGCGACCTCTACCGGCTGCCTTTGGCACTACAGCAGCTTTTGAAAACCAGCCTGGGAGGGGCTCAGCTGCAGGCGTGGAAATTGAAATACATGCATCATGAATGTTAGTTCTTGTTAGAGTTCTAAAGTCACTAGTCATTTTGCTGATTTAGGGACATAAAAATATGTGTGTGCCTAATTTTTAAAAAGATTTTATTTATTTATTCGACAGAGAGAGAGATCACAAGCAGGCCGAGAGTCAGGCAGAGAGAGAGGAGGAAGCCGGCTACCCGCTGAGCAGAGAGCCTGTCGCGGGCCTCAATCCCAGGACCTCGAGATCATGACCTGAGCTGAAGGCAGAGGCTTTAACCCACTGAGCCACCCAGGAGCCCTGTCAGTGCCTAATTTTGTCTGCCCATGCGATGATTATGCATGGTACATTTAGTTTTAGAGCCCGAATGTTTATAGAAATGTTTTTATTCAGTTATTAAGTGTTTATGGATCGCGTCATAAGTGCAGCCACTGATGCTCTCCTCTCTGCCTCTGCTGGTCTGTAAGAAGCAGGTTTGCCCTCCTCGCTTCTAGTGGAGGATTTTGAAGGAAGAGGGCAACAACCACTATGTTTCTAAACACTCTGAGCATAAACTTGTCCCTCCTTTAGAACACTGGAAGGAGACCACCGGTTGAGAATCAATAAATCTTATTCGTTCTCAGTGAAAACTGGTGGGGACTTTTAGGCCAGAGAAGTAGGCAAATACTACAGATAAAGACATTTCCCCAAAGAGATCCAGTTGATGGATCTTTTCCAGCAAAGAAGTGATCATAGCAATTAGTACAGTATAGTAATTCTTGATCATTTTTGAGCCACCCCATACATCATTCTAAATAATTTATCATCATAGAAATTAGCTGAATTTTCCTGAAAAAAATTACAGAAGGAAAGTTGAAAAAATATGTTTCCGTCTGTATCTTCGTGTTTTATTCTTTCTATCTGTAGGTAGAATCACCAAGTTGGTCCCCAGCATGACCCTGTTTAGGTACATCCTAGTAGATGAGAAATGGCCCAAGCCATCCCAAACAGGAATTATTTAAGCAGAGACTATCAAGAATACAGTCCTCTCTCTTCTTTCATTGCCCCACCCCATGCCAGCTTCTGCTTCTAACCATTTTACTGTACAGATCACTATTGATTGATAGATATAGGGCTGCTTCCCCTTATCTATAGATAAATAGAACTGATGGACCAATTCTATAGATAGAATTGAATCCGGTGTTAATAAACCAGTCATTATTGGGGCACCTGACTGACTCCGTGGGTAGAGCGTGTAACTTGTTGATCTCAGGGTTCTCAGTTCAAGCCCCACGTTGGTCATTGAGCGTGTAAAAAATTTTTTTTAAAGAAACAAGTAATTACTGATTCCCTAGTACTAGCTTATAGTTATTAGCACTTGTGCCATGCCAGACTCTATGCTAAACTCTTTACCTACACTTTGTACAAGTTTTATGAGCCCTGACAATGGCCAGTGTTTAAATTATAGGATGCTTAAGGATGACTCTGCTTGGTGACCTTAATTTAAGAGAAGTGACAGTTGTCCCTTGGGAGCTACTGAGTGCCTTTCATAGTGCTGGTTGCTGAAGAGGATGTGAAATAGGGCCTGCCTCCAGCCTTGTTGTGAGGGATGGTAGCTAAGATACAGAACTGTCCCTTATTCCTTCCTCATTGATACCCAAAACATAGAAAGTGCTTGGTCTTAAATATTTGTTGGATGGATGAATTTGTGGATGGCTGGCTGGATGGCTTGCTGGCTGGCTGGATGGATTGGTGGTTGGATGGGCAAACTAGAGGGCATTCAGGTGTCAAAATTGGAAGGTCAAGAGTCAAGTTTTAGGCATGCAGAGAGAAGGGCTGATTGTTGTGATTGGTGGAACACTGGACTGAAGGCAGGCCTTGAAGTTTAGAAAACCTTTCTCATAGGCCATAGAATTCTAGACGGAACCCTAGTTCAGCATTTCCTAAAGTGTGTTTTGTCAGACGTTCTGCTTACATGCTTTTGGGAGACCACATGGCTTCCCAGCATCTTAGAGCGTCAGCGTTCGCACAGGCATATTGAAGTTCCAGAAAAGTCTTGTCGGAAAGCAGAGCCCTAAACATTGCCTAACCCAGCATTTCTCAGAATGGACTGCAGATCCCTTTCTCTTGCAATACACCGGTAATAGCCCTCTGAACACACTTCGGGGAATACTTATTGGTGTGATCGCTTCATTGCCCTGCTGCCTTCCAGAGAGGCTGAATGACTTACCCAAAGTCACAGAGCTAACTGATCGCAGAGCCAAGTGGAGCATTCCAGACTGTTCTGACTGTTGGGTGGTCCTGTCCATTACACCGCTGAGCTTTCCTAATGGCCGCGCCATTGGCAACTCCCTGTCTCGGCCCTTGTGTGGTAGTGCAGCACTTCTGTGTTGGCAAGAGGCCTTCCGGAGACCAAACTGTTGAGAATTTGGATGAGACACCTACGCAGGTCAATTATTGCGTGTGAAAGCAGTGAGAGCCGATTCCTTCCCTCTGAAGAATGCAGCATGCACTCCCCCTTCCTCACACCTCTTCTGCTGAGCTCCAGTAAAGATACACATGCTTGTTAGGAAACTAAGAAATGCCCAAATAGAGCGCTAGGAGCATTTAAAGCCCCTGCGCGTCAGTCACTGCTTCCCGGTGGTGAATTCAGGTAGAGCAACGTTGCAATTATTTGCAGGTGCAGAGGGCAGCAGCCCCGTAGATCATCCAGAACAAACGCAATAATGAAAGAACACACCTAGTGCACATAGTGCACTCATGCACGCATGCGGGCACACACGCACTCACGCATGCGCACACACGTGCACACACGCATGCATGCACGCCCTCCTTGCAAAACCCTTTGGTATCTGATTCTGTCATGCCTTTTGCACGGGCATCTTCTTCGCCTGGTAGTCCTTTCTTCTCAATTCCCAGCCCTCTCCCCTGCTCCCAAATCCCCTCCTTGAGAACGGCTTCCATGACCACACCCCCCCCACAGCACTCCACCCGCACACAAAGCTGGCCAATCCCCGATCCCACCTGCATCTCCAGGGGTCCTGAGGGGTTTTCCTTGTGTATGGAAGCTCACATGAAGTCAGGGGTACCCCGTGCTTACGTGGGCTTGGTAAGTGCTGCAGGTAGATCAACTTCTTGGGTTAGGTCAGGAAAGAGGTGTGCGTTCAGGGTTGTCCCGCGGAGTTATGAAAGAGGGAGCAGGCCACATGCGTGATGTTGCCGCATGTTGTGGGCCCAGGGAGGGAGGGTGCAGGGGTGGGGATGAGAGCCAAGTCTGCAGGGCACCTGGGGTCACAGTCCTTGTTCCTGTCACAAAGGCCCCATTTCCTCCCCATCTTCGCTTTCACCATCACACTCTGCCTTGCTTTCATTCCTTAACTTCCAGTAAAGAAGAAATCCAAATTCAAAGTCTTCAAGACCTTTTTTGGCAAGAAGAAGAAGAAAGAGCCAGAAGGTGCCCAGGGAGGGAGGAGGCTAAAGCCAAGCCTGTCCAGAGGCAACATTGACATCTCTTCTCTGAAGCCAGTTGCGGAAGGTCAGCATACCGAGGCCAGGTAAGGGCCCGTGGGCAGCTCCCACTGCCTGGGGTGGCCGGGGGCTGGGGGCCTTTCTCTGAATTCACACAGATGCTTATTGTTGGGGTGCACAGCCTAGTAGGGTAACAGCTGCTGACCCCGGGAGCACTGTATATAGAGAGACCAGGGCAGCACCCTCCCAAGTCACAGCTGCAGGAACTTGACCTACACAGCCTTCCCCTAGGGAGGAGCTGGGAGGCCTCTGTTCCATAAAGTAAAGATAGCCTGCCTCCTGCAGGCAGGCGGCCTGGTTTGCCTGCCCGGCTCTCAGACTGTAGATCTGCGATTCTGTCTCCTAACGCATGATTCAAATCTCAGACGCTGAAGCCAGCCTGGCACGAATTCCCTTGTGTTACTGTAAAAACATAGAAAGAAAGGAGTAGGCGGCATCCCAGGAGACAGGCGGGTTGGGGGGAGGGCAGCGGGGAGAGGGAGATGCTGTAACTGGTCCCAGAATGGGGAAGACAGTGTCTCAGCTACCCCTGTTCCACTTTTCATCTGTGATGCCCCCACTTCCATATCTGACCATCCAGCAGCCCCGGGCTGTTCCTGGTTCCCTCACCTTGGGCCTGATCCCCTGGGCTGAACATTCTAGCCTTATCAGCACTGCCCACAGAGCTCACCTGTGCTGCGACCGTTGCCTTGAGGCTTTGCTTGCTGGAAATGGTGCAGTCAGCAAACTGACAGCATGTCAGTCTCCTTCAGGAGACCCTTCATGAGTGCACTGACTGTGAGGAATTTCAGATAGCTTTGCTGGGGGTTTGGGGGAGGCAATGGTTTTGGACAGAGGAGCTTGTTTCATAGCTCACAAATCATGCCATGTTATAGACCGTAGCCCGACAGCTCCCAGTGAGCCTATACTACCCTTGCAATAAACCAGAGGGTAGAGGAGGGGAGAAGGGAGTTTGGGTTTTACAGATTGGCAACGTCTCTACTAAAGTACTGCATTTCCCCCTTCTGACTTATCCCTCCACCTCCAAAGTGGTCCATTGGTTCTGATGCATTCTCCACGCTAGGAAGGCAAGTGTGTGTGCAGCGTGTGGGGTGAGGGGACGGGCAGTAGGGGTGGGGGAGAGGAAGAAGGAGAGGGGTGAATGGAAGTGTGTGAACTGATTTATATATGAGGAAGGGTTTTTTTCTAAGGGACTGAAATAGCTCTTTTTTAGGTGGGGGGAGAGGGCAAGGAACATAAATTAATTAAGAGTATAATGCAGGAGGCCAGATGATCCCAGTCACTTGCTTAATGTGTTAGGGGGAAAACCCTGGGGAATATCATTCAGGAGTTAGGAAGAAAGATCACCCTCTATCCATCGAAGCTATCCAGCCTAACAAAACCAGCCCCCCTCTTGCCTATACAATAGGACCGGTATCCATTTCTAAAACCGTGTTAAGCCCTATCTGATAAAATGGAGCGATGCCATGCCACCATTTTTTTCTGCCATTTTTTTTTAATGGGTGCTGAGCTAATGCTCTTTATTGCCTTTATTTAAGGCCAAGATTTTGTTTGGAGTTCTGGGTGCATTTTCTTCCTTTTGATCCCAGGAAGTCGATCAGTAGATGCTAGCTAGTTTCAGCTGGTGGGACATTCGGTTTCTGACAAGCATGACCACAGCTATTGCTGTGGGAAATCTTGGATCGGGAAAGGTCTGGCATGACAGAGCCAATCCAACAGCCGCACTCTGGCTGGAAATGACGGTTTCTAAGCCCCTCCATGGCCCAAGATTTCCCTGCAGATTTTCTGCCCAAAGGAGGGAAGGCCAGGTAGTCCCAGATGGTCCCAAGCCTGGGATACCTGTGGGACCACAACACTGGCCCCAAGCCTGATTTGAGCTAGCAGGTCATTGAGCAACAGTGAATGACAGCGCCCCCCATGCACAGAATGAGGGAAAGTATGTCTAGAGAGGCGTCTGGGAACATTGCTCTCTCAGTGGCCCATCAGTCATCTGTCATCATGAAGCATTTAGCTAGAGTCCTGTTAATTTTCTGCAGGACTGCCATTTTAGTAAGACAGAGCATGTTGCCTTCACCACCAGAGCAGCCTGGGTAGCAGAGTTTTATAGGGAAGAAGTGGGTAATATGAAGGCATCTCCCTCCTCTCTTCTTGCTGGCCCACAAGCCACCTTAGTATGGGTGCCATTTTAATCCCCAGAACACCATATTGTCCTCAGAGCGTGTCGTGATCAAATCTAGTCATGTGCATGTCCCACAGTCAGACAGGCTCACAATGACGGGTGGGGTGCTGGTCCTACAATGCCCAAGCTGCTACTCTGGGTACCATTTACAGATTGTTTTTTTGGTGGGGTGCCTGGGTGCCTCAGTTGGTTGAACACTGGACTCTTAATTTCAGCTCAGATCATGATCTCAGAGTTGTGAGATTGAGCCCCATGATGGGCTCTGCACTTGCTCTCTCTTTCTCTCTCTGTCTCTCAAAAAAAAAAAAAGATTGTTTTTTGGGGGTTCCTGGCTGGTTTAGTAGAACGTGCAACTCTTGATCTCAAGGACATGAGTTCAAGTGCCACATTGGGCATGAAGCCCTATTGGGGGGAGGATTACTTTCTAAGGTGCTAACCTACATGTATTATAGTAAATGTGTTGTGATAAAGGTAGTAAGTGCCAAAAAAGTACATGAAATTTTAAACAATTATTTTATCTAAATTAAGAACATTTCCATCCCTCCCTAAAAGAAATCGTGTACCCATTAGCAGTCAATCTCCTTCTTCCCTATTCCCACTCCAGCCCAAGGCGATCACTTACCCACTTTCTGTCTCTCTCAATTTGCTTATTCTGGGTACTTCCTATAAATGGTATCATATGGTACGTGGCTTTTTGAGACGGGCTTGTTTCCCGTAGTATATTTGTGTTCTCCAGGGTCATCCAGGTGGTAGCATGAGTCTGATACTTAATTCCTTCATATTACTGAATAGTATTCCAGGGTATGAATACACCACATTTTATCTGTTCATCAGACAGATACTTTGGTGTTTCCACCTTTGGGCTATACGGAGAATGCTGCTATGAACATTTGTGTGAAGTGCTTGGATGAATATATGTTTTTATTTCTCTTGGGTATATATGTAGCAGTGTATTGAGTCCTATGGTAATTTAATGTTTAAGTTTTTGAGGAACCAGTGGACTGTTTTTCAGAATGCCTGCCCCATTTTACATTCCCACCAGCAGTGTATGGGGGTTCCAGTTTCTCCCAAACCTTGTCAACACTTGCTACTATCTGAGTTTTTGTTTCTAGCCATTCTAGTGTGTCTGAAGTAGCATCTCATTATGGTTTGGATTTATATTTCCTGATTGGTTAATGAATGGTTGAGCATATTTTCATGGGCTTATTGGTTATTTGTATATCTTCTTTGAAGAAATATCTATTGAGATCATTTGCCCATTTAAAAAATTGGGTTATTTATCTTTTTATTATTGAATTATAAGGGTTCCTTATGTATTATAAATCCCTTATCAAATATACAATCTACAGGGCCACCTGGGTGGCTCAGTCGGTTAAGCATCTGTGTTCAGCTCAGGTCATTATCTCAGGGTCCTGGGATCGAGTCCCACACCGGGCTCCCTGCTCAAGGGGAGAGTCCGCTCCTCCTTTTCCATCTGCCTCTCCCCGCTCCACTTATGTTCTCTCTCACTCACTCTGCTCTCTCTCTCAAATAAACAAATATTCTTTTTTTTTAATAAAAGATATATGATCTGCCAGTATCCCCCCCATGTGGGTTGTCCTTCCACTTTCTTGCTAGTATCCTTTGAAGCTTAATTCTGATCAAATCCATTTATTTTTTTTCTTCAGTTGCTTAAGCTTTTGGAGTCACAGATTCTAAGAATCCATTGCCAAACCCCGGTTGTGAAGATACACCCCCCAATGTTCTCTTCTAAGAGTTTTGGCCCTTATATTTAGGTCTTTGATCCATTTTCAGTTCATATTTATATATGGTATGAGATAGGGTCTAACTTCTCCCTTCTGTATGGATCTATCCAGTTATCTCGGCATCATTTTTTGAAAAAACTATCCCCGTTGAATGGTCTTGGCACACTTTTTACAAATAAATTAACCTTAGATCACTTGTATTCCATTGATCTATACATATATCCTCATGCCAGTACCACACTGTCTTGATTACAATAGCTTTATAGTAAGTTTTGAAATTGGCCAAGTGTGAATTCTCCAACGTTGTTTTTCTTCAAGATTGTTTTATCAGTTTGTGGCCCCTTACATTTCACTATGAATTTAAAGATCATCTTTTCTACTTCTGCCAAAGAATATAAAAAAGGCAGCTGGAATTTCCATAGGGATTGCATGAAATCTGTAGATCAATTTGCAGACTGTTGCTTGCAGACTGAGTCTTCCAAGCCCCAAGCATAGGTTGCTTTTCATTTACTTAGGTTTTCTTGTTTAATTTTTTTCATCAGTGTTTTAGAGTTCTCAGGGTATAATTTTTACACACGTTTCCTTAAATTTATTCCTAAGCATTTTATTCTTATTGATGTTATTATAAAGGTTGAAAATTTGAAGTGTTTTTGTCCTTCCATTTCCGGATTCTTTATTGCAAGTATATAGAAGTACAATCATTTGTTACATATTGGCTTTTTATCCTGCAACTTTGCCAAACTCATTTATTAGTTCTAGTAGTTTTGATTGGATTCCTAGGTTTTACACACAAGGTTGTGTCATCTATTATTGGAGATAGTTTCACTTCTTCCTGTCCAATATGGATGCCTTTTATTTAATTTTCTTACCTAATTGCCCTGGCTAGATGCCCCAGGACGATGCTAAGTCGAAATGGCAACAGCAGACCTCCTTTCTTCTTCCTGATCTGAGGGAGCAAACATTCAGCCTTTCATCATTAGGCGTGACATTGACTGAGAGTTTCTCACAGATGTCTTCTGTCAAGGTTGAGTGTATTTATCATAAGTGTATTTATTATGGATTTGGATTTTACAAGTGCTTTTTCTGTATCTATTGAAATCACCACACGGTTTTTGATTTTACTCTGTTGATATGATGTAGTACGTCAATTGATTTTCACACATTAAGATAACTTTCCATTTTTTGCAAGTTCTACTTGGTGATAGTATATAATTCCTTATGTCACTGGATTCAGATTACTAGTATTTTATTGAAAATTCTTACATCTATTTCGTAAGAGGTAGTCTGTAGTTTTCTTTTCTTGCAATGACTTTGGTTGAAATTTTTAATGGGTAAAATATATTCCCACATTCCAAAAGGAGTCTTTTGTACCTTCAGCCTTTCATTTGTCTCTAACTTTTCCCTGATTTGCCTTAGCATTTAACTATCATCAGCCTGGCTTTATTTCCAATCAGAAGGTATTTCCGTCTGGGTTTAGCAAGTGGGGGTGGGGGATGGGTGCATAAGTTGGCTTTGGAAATCTGACAGATGTATCCCAGAACCATTGTGTGAAAGAGGAAAAGATCTAGTAAATGAGAGTCTCCAGTATCTAGGCAGATGTTTGGTATTTTAAATCAAAACCAAACCACTAGAGAGAAATGTTGCATGTGAGAGATCTTTTATAACTCTTACCTTAATACAGAAAGACTCAGGGTCTTCCCTCCCCTTGCACAGCATTGCTGCTATCGTACACTTTAAATGGGTGACGTGTATGGTATGTAAACCATATCCCACAACCATTACATAAAGAAGCTATGTGTTGATAATTTTAAAGAAAATCAAAATTATACGGAATTACATAAGGTAGGAAATTAAGCTTCCTCTCCCCACCCCTAGTGCTATTCCCCAGAGGGAACTGCCACTAATTATTTGGTGGATATCCTTCCAGATTTTTTTCTATGACGATAACTATATATAGATACATTATTTATTAATTTATTTACTTGAGAGAGAGAGAGCACGCACGGGTGGGGAGAGGGGCAGAGGGAGAAGCAGGCTCCCCGCTGAGCAGGGACCTTGATGTGGGACGCAATCCCAGGATCCCGGGATCATGACCCAAGCCAAAGGCAGGCGTTTAACCGACTGAGCCACCTGGCTGCCCTTGGGCATATGTACTAAATGAGACCATACTATCTTTATTTTTTCACTTACTATCTCATGGAGAACCTTCTCTGTCAGCATATGTGCCTCCTTGCCCTCTTTCTGAGGTGTCTGTGATATGTCATGCTGTGGATATACTGTGTCTTCCGTTCCTATGGCCCTTGGGCTGCTCTTACGAGAACTTTTCCTTCCTGTTCAGGGCCAAGAGCAGCATGGGCAGCAAAGTCTTGTCCCATGAAAGCATCTTCAGGTTGGATCCTGAGCCTGAAATATCAGTGAGTGGAATTTTCCCCTCTCCAGAGCCCCAGAGAGGCCGAACTCGACAGGTAATCATGAACTAAGCATCAGTGCCTAATTAGAGTCTTCCTCCTTCTTCCCCCACCCTCTCCCCAGCCCAACTGCCAAAAAACAAGGAGTGGGGAATTTGGCCTTGCTCCCAGCTGGTTCTACCCCACAGGCCTATTGTAAAGAAGGGAGAGTGTAGAAATACAGGATGCACTGACCCTACTGCCCAGCACACGGCGTTGCCTGGCATTACCGTATTCACTTGGCACACCTCCAAGAGTGCATTAAGTATTAGGATGGTGACCTTCCACTATTGGTCAATGCTCAGGCATTCCAACCACCATGTTCTTTTGTCCCTCTACAGAGATCTCAAATTTCCAGAAGTCTGCCTAGATCTGGGACTAGTAACGTGCATAGAGCTGTTTCTGGACTTACATTTGGAGCCGTGCCCCGATACGTGCCCAGAAGTGGAATCTGGATTGGGGACTCCAAGATCACTGAGGTAATAGAGTGGAATTGTGTCGAGTATGACACCAGAGTCAGACAGACCTATGTTGAATTCTCGCTCTGCTACTTACTGGCTCTGTGGGCTTGGGCTGATCGCTCAACCTCTCTAAGCCTTCCTTTGCATGGGAGACTTCCCCTAAGTGCCAAGGTCACACCCCTAAATGACAGGGTGGTTGATAGCATCAAGTCCAGGTTCCTGAGACATCCCCCCACCCCTGGTCAGTGCCACATAGATGCTGAACGAGTATGGAAATGGACAGTGGCTGGGTTTCTTGAAGGGGCAGGATCCATAATGGATTATGTGACATTCAGAGCAGCTGGGAGCTTGTGGGAGAGGAACTTGCAGTGTATCGTTCTGTTAGAAATACCAAGACTGAGCTGGTGTTTTATTCCCTGCCAGATTTCCATCTGCTGTCTATCCGAAGTGTTAGGAATGTGGGTGCCTAGGTTACTCTTCAAGACGTTTCATGTTCTTTTTGTTTGAGGACAAATAGATAAGATGTAGTGGCAGGTAGTAAACAACTTCTTGTGAAATCAAATGGAATTCAGTAATTTAAGAGACTGGCTCTCCCTCTGCAGCCGTTCTTTTTTTTTTTTGTTTTTTTTTAAAGATTTTATTTATTTGACAGAGAGAAACACAGCCAGAGAGGGAACACAAGCAGGGGGAGTGAGAGAGGGAGAAGCAGGCTTCCCGCGGAGCAGGGAGCCCGATGTGGGACTTGATCCCGGGTCTCCGAGACCATGACCTGAGCCGAAGGCAGTTGCTTAACCAACTGAGCCACCCAGGCGCCCCTCTGCAGCCGTTCTTAAGGAGGGAGGCACACCCTCTTTTCTGGTTGCTGCCTTTAAAGTCCCTACACTTGAGTACTGGACGCCCCCCTTCCTGGCTCTTACAGTCAGGAGACAGGAATGCACAGGGGTTAAGAACATGGACTCCACAGACAAGCAGACCTTTCAGATGCCTACTCAGCCACTGTGAGAATTGGGGCCAGTCACGTCATCTCTTGGGCCCGATTTTCCCCATCTGGAAAGAGCAGGTGTTTCAAAGA
This sequence comes from Spilogale gracilis, assembly GCA_004023965.1. Classification (NCBI taxonomy): domain Eukaryota; kingdom Metazoa; phylum Chordata; class Mammalia; order Carnivora; family Mephitidae; genus Spilogale; species Spilogale gracilis. Next base: position 22,923 of record PITA01012037.1, on the reverse strand, counting down.
ATTGTTGCAAGGTTTGAATGAAATACATCTATGAAGGACCCTATCTGCCTGGCAGGGAGAAAGATCTCAAATCAATAACCTAAATACCTAGCCCTTCACTTGAAGAAACGAGAAAGAGAGGAGCAAACTAAACCCAAAACTAGCAAAAGGAAGGAAATAATAGAGATTAAAGAGGATAAAGCCCTCTGTAAAAGTGGGTTGTCATTATCGTTATTACAATCGGGCTTGGCGCTGGTGAAGCTCCAAGAATTCTTCTCAAGAGCCCCAGTGTGGCCTGGTGGTAATAAGGGGGCACCTTAGACACTAGTCAGGAGTTCTCCAGGGGCACAACCTTGGATAAATCCTCCTGAGGGCCCCTTGTCTTTGTCTTTGAAAGTTTGAAGGCCATCTGTCCTGAACAGGAGACAGAAAAAAAGCATGTCAGCTCCATGACAGGGAAAGATTTTGTTTTGTTCATTGCTATAGGCCCAATGCTTACAATGGAGTATGGCCCACTAGATGGTTAATGAGTATTTGTTAAAGATCAAATCAGAGATTTGGACCCACATCCAAATGACCATGGCAGAGACCATTGCCTCAGATTCAAGTGTACCATGAAGTTCAAATTGGAATGAAGTATATTAGTGTGCTGAAGCACAAGGAAAACCCAAGTGCTCCATTTTATCCCCTTAGGAGAACTAGGAAAGAAGTTCTAAGCAGGGCTAGTTCTGTAGATTTTCTAATAATTCCAGAAGATCAATCTTGACAGGATTAAGATAAACAGCCAACAGAGTTAAGATCTGATCCAGACAATTCCTGGAACGATAGGAGCATGGATTATAGTTTGGATGCCAAGTATAGATCTTAAAACCAAAACTCAACCTCAATAAGAACTGGACTTCCAAAGACAGGGCCAAAATCAAAACAAAGATCAGACTCAAAGAAGTTTTACAGTTAGCATCAGTAGAGAGAGAACACCAGAATTCTGGTTTTGATCAAACAAGCAGTTCGGAGTTTCTGTCTTTGTTTGGGGACTGGCAAAAGTGTGCCGTAGCTCAGAGAGTGACCCAAGGCTGGTCTTTGGTTTGCATAGGTACAAGAAGTGAGGACAGGGAGGAGGGAGATTGTTTTCTTGGCTTGTGTTTTCACTTTGGGGTCTTGGTCCCTCAATTATTAAGCAATAAGAGAACACCAGTAATTTGGAAGAAGTTCTAATTTTTTCCCTTCTACTCTCCTCCTTCACAGCTCCCCTCACTGCACCGACGTCACTCCAGTAGCAGCCCCCCTCTTATCCGATCTGACATAATCTCTGCCAACTTTGAAGAAATATCTGTTGATGAGGAGTCACATAAGATCCTACAGAAGAAAGTTTCACCGGTCAAGACAATGACATCGAAGAAGGTCAGAGGCATAATCCCTTTCACCCTCTTCTGCTGTAGCTTAGTGCTAGGGGGATATTGGAGGAAGGAGCAGCCATTTATGACTTTTGATTTGCATGGTGATTTATATTTTCTGTCCAATTCTACAAATACAAAAATGATCAGCACTTTAGTTTATAAGCAATGGAAGACGGTATTTCAGAAAATAATAACAGTTTGCAGATGTTTTCAGTTATTTTGAGAAGAAAACAATGGGGATTTTTATGGAAGTAAAGCCTCTGTGTTTTAGAATGCCAGAATCTCAAAGGTCAGGGCATGGAGTATTGTTTGGTAGTCACACACCCACAGGAAAAATCATTTGACACATGAGCGGGCATGCACCTACATTTCATACATCTAGGTTTATCAACCAAATAATGTCCATCAACAATCGAAAAATTAATAGATAGTGCCCATATCAATACTTCCACTCTAAAACTAATGTGTGGTTAATTTAACTGGTTGTTGTTGAACTTGAAAGAACTTTTAAAGATTTTATCTATCTATCTATCTATCTATCTATCTATCTATCTATCTTATCTATCTATCATCTATCTATCCATCTATCCATCTGTATGTCTATGAGAGGGAAAGCAGAGGGGCAGAGGGAGAGGGAGTGGACAAGCAGACTCTACACTGGGCCCAACCCAGGGCTTGATTCCACAACCCTGAGATCATGACCCAAGCTGAAACCAAGTCAGAGGATCAACCAGCAGAGTCCCCGAACTTGAAAGAACTTTTAAAGCGGAGTAGAGTTTAGGACAATTAACCTTGGGAATTAAAGAGTAAACAGAAAGGTAATTGATAATGAAGATCATTGGCCAGTCAGCACAGAATTGTTTTGACGTTTAAAGTCCATATGGAGGGAAGTAGCCTTCAGTTAGATGTGTCAACAGCAACAAAAAAGCAATCAATTTAGGAACAAAGTTAAAGCACAGGCAGGTGGTAGGGGGGTATGGATGCTCACTGATTTATGGATTTAGATATATGTATTTTGGGCATAATGCCACTAAATCAGACAAATTAGGCTGAATTGGTAGAAGGATTAAATTAAATAACATTTCTACTGCGATAAAATACACATAACAAAATTTATCATGGTACAGTGTACACTTCAGTGGCATTAAGTACATTCACAATGCTGTGCAACCATCACCACTATCTAGTTCATGAATAGTTTTTGTTCCCTGGAACAGAAGCCCCATATGTATCACTCCTCCCTCTTCCCAGCCCCTGGCAACCACCAGTCTGCTTTCTGTCTCTGGATCTGCCCATTCTATATACTTCATAGAAATGTAATCACACAGTATATGGCCTCTTGCATATGGCTTCTTTCCCTTAGTACAATGTTTTTGGGGTTGATCCATGTTGTAGTATTTCAGTCATTTTTGTGGCTGAATAATACTCCATTGTATGGATATACCATATTTATTGAGCTCTTCATCCACCAGTGGACATTTGCATCCTATCTCCCTATGGGTTCTTGTGAATAATGCTGCTCTGAACATTCATATACGAGTTTTGGTTTGAAAACTTGTTTTCAAGTCTTTTGCATGCATATCTCAGAGCAGAATTGCTGGATCATATGGTAATTCTATATTTAACTTTTTGAGTAACCCCCAAACTGTTTTCCCCAGCAGCTACACCACTTTACATTCCTCCCTGCTTAGGTATAAGGGTTCTGGTATCTCCGAATGCTGACCAATGCTTGTTATTTTCCATTTTTCTTAAAAAAAAAATAGTCATTCTCCTTGCTGTGAAGTAGTATCTCATTGTGGTCTTGATTAGCATTTGCCTAGTGATATCAAGCATCTTTTCATGTGCTTATTGACCATTTGCATATCTTTCTTTGGCAAAAGGTCTATTCAAGTCCTTTGTCCATTTCTAATTGTGTTATTTGTTTTTTTATTGTTAATTTATGAGTTCTGTGTATATTCGGGATACTAGACCCTTTTCAGATATATGATTTGCAAATATTTCCCCCATTCTGTGAGCTGTCTTTTAATTTTCTCAAAAGACTAATGCTTTAAAAAATAGTTTGATTTTGATGAAGTCCAATTTAATGATTTTTTTCTTTTGGTACTTGTACTTTGGGTGTCATATCAAACAGACCATTGCCCAATCTAAGATCATGATGATTTACCCCTATGTTTTCTTCTAAGAGTTTTACCTCTTATATTTAGGTCTTTGATTGATTTTGAGTTCTTTTTTATATATGGTGCTAGATAGGGTCTAACTTCATTCTTTTGCACATGGCTATCCAGTTGTCCCAGGCCCATTTGTTGAGAAGACTATTATTTCCTCCATTTAATGTTCTTGGCATGCTTGTTGCAAATCAGTTAACCACAAAGGAATGGATTTATTTTTGGACTTTCAATTTTATTCTGTTGATCTGTAGGTCTCTGCTTATGCCAGTACTACACTGTCTTGGTTACTATAGCTTTGTAGTAAGGTTCAAAATCAGGAAGTGAGAATACTCCTATTCTGTCCCTCCCCATTTTAAGATCGTTTAAGCTTTTTGGGGTCTCTTGTAATTCCATATCAATTTTACTATAAGTTTTTCCATATCTTCTAAAGAGCACATTGGGAGGGGCACCTGGGTGACTCAGTGGGTTAAGCATCTGACTTCAGTTCAGGTCGTAATCTCAGGGTCCTAGGATTAAGCCCCATGTTTGGTTCCATGCTTGGTGGGGAGTCTGCTTCTCCCTCTACGCCTCCCCCAGCTCATCAATAAAAATCTTAAAAAATTGTTTTTTAAAAAAAACACCTTGAGATTTTGATAGGTATTACATTGAATTTTTAGATCATTTTAGGGAGTATCACAGTCTTAACATTAAGTCTTCCAATTCATGAACATGGGATGTCTGTTCATTTATTTAGGTCCTTAATTTCTTTCAGTGATATTTTATAGTTTATATAGTATAGTATATAGTATATATTACAAGTCTCACACCTCTTTGGTTAAACTTATTTCTAAGTATTTTATTATTTTTGATGCCATGGTGAATCAAAGTGTTTTCTTAATTACCTTTTTAGATTGCTCATGCCCAATGATTTCTCTGTGTTGATCCTGTATCTTTTAGTTTTGATTAATTAGTTTATTAGCTCTCCTAGATTTATGGGGATTCTTTAGAATTTTATTTTTTGTTAATCTTTTAATTTCTTTTCTTCATATTATGCCTTTTTTATTGACTTCTCTGTATAAATTCACTTGGTATTTTCTTCTGATTTTATGAGAACACAAAATCTATCTGGGAATTTCCCTGCCAAACACTGTAATTTTCAGTTCTAGGATTTTCTATTTGGTTTCTTTTTTAAAAAAAATTATTTTATTTTTATTTTATTTATTTATTCACAAGAGTCAGAGGGAGAAAGAGAGTGAGAGAGAGAGTCAGAGGGAGAAGCAGGCTCCACACTAAGCAGGGAGCCCAATGTGGGACTCAATCCCAGGACCCCGGGATCATGACCTGAGCCAAAGGCAGACCCTTAACCATCTGAGCCACCCAGGCACCCTACATTTGGTTATTTTCTTATAGTTTCCATTTCTCTTTGAAATTCCCCACCTGACTATCCATTATAATTATATTGATAGCAACTATATATATATAATTTTCATATGAAATTATGTCATTTGTAGATATAGACTTACTTCTTCCTTTCCAATTTGCATGGTTTTGTGTCTTTTCCTTGCCTAATCGCCTAGAACCTTCAGTAAAATGTTGAATAAAAGTGGTAAGAACAAAAAACAAGTGGTCTTTTTCTTATCCTTGATCTTATTCTTGATCTTAGGGGAAAAGATTTCAGCCTTTCACCATTGAGTATGATGTTAGCTATGGATTTTCTCAGATATGCTTTCTATCCTTAGTTTGTTAGGTGTTTTTAGCATGAAAAGGTACTGGATTTTGTCATATGCTTTTCCATATCAATTGGAATGATCATGCTATTTTTTTCTTTCATTTTATTAACATGGTATATTACTTTGAGTGATTTTCATATGCAAACCTCCTTGCAATCCTGGAGTAAATCCCAACTGGTCATGCTATACAATTGCCTTAATAGGCTGTTGGATTTGGTTCACTAGAATTTTTGCATATGTTTTTATGAGGGATATAGGTCTATAGTGTTCTTTTCTCATGGTACCTTTATCTGGCTTTGGAATCATGACAATTCTGGCCTCACAGAATCAGGGTCTCTCTTCTATTGTTTCTAAAATATTTGTTAGGATTGGTGTGAATTATTCCTTAAAAGTTTGGTAGAATTCATCAGTGAGGCCATCTGGTGCAGGTCTTTTTTGTTGTTAGGAAGTTTTGATTACTGATTTAATCTACTTGTTATAGGTGAATTCAGATTTTCTATTTCTTCTTGGGTCAATTTTGATACTATGGGTGTGTCTACAAATGTATCCCTTTCCCCTAGGTTATCTAATTTGTTGATATACAATTATGTATAATATTGTTTTATAATTCTTTTTATTTCTTAAGGTCAGTATTGATTGTCCCCTTTCACTTCAGATTTTAGTAATTTGTGTCTTCTCTCTTTTTGCCTTAGTAAATCTAGCTAAAGATTGGTCAGTTTTGTTTTACTTTTCAAGGAACCCACTTTGGTTTCATTGATTTTTTCTATTGTTCCTGTTTGTGAATTATCCAGCTTTTCTCCTGTTATTGATTTCTGGTTTCAATGCATTGTAGTTAGAGAAGATGTTTTATAGGATTTCCATCTTTTAAAATTTCTTAAGACTTCTTTTGTGGCCTCACATATGGTCTACCCAGAAGAATGTTCCATGTGTACTTCACAATAATATGCATTATGCTCTTGCTGTACAGAATGTTCTATATATATCTGTTAGGTTTACTTGGCTTATAGTATTGTTGCAAGTCCTCTATTTCCTTATTGATCTTCTGTCTAGTTGTTTATTTACTGTTGCAAATGGGATACTGAAGTCTGCAACTACTATTATAGACTATTTCTCCTTTTAATTCTGTCCATTTTTCTTCATGTATTTGGGGACTCTGTTGTTTGGGGTGTACATGTTTATGATTGTTCTAGCTTTCTGATGGATTGATCCTTTTATCAATGTATCCGATGTGGCTTGATATCCTATAACAATTTTGAGTTAAAGTCCATTTTTTTCTGATATTGGTGTAGCCACCTGGCTCTTTTGGTTACTATTTGCTTAGAATATCTTTTAGCATCCTTTTGCTTTCAACTTATTTGTGTCTTTGGATCTAAAGTGAGGCTCTTATATACAGCATATAAATAAATCATATTTCTTAAATCCATCTTGCTGATTTTTTTTCAGATTAGAGCTTTATGTTTTTTATTTGAATAAGCTTTACAGTAATGTTTTAGGGTATACATGCAGGAAAGCCACTAGAAATTTGTGAATAGAAAAACAGGGTAAAAAAATGTAGTCATTACATTAACTCAAGAGAAAATCTGCGCTTTGGCATGACATACCTAGTTGAAGCTGTTTCTTGTTTATGACAATTTTGATGTAATTTTCTTGAAATCCAAAGGTTTCAGCAATTCTTCTACAGTCTCCTTGGAGGAGCCCATAATAGAGGGTTGTTCCAAACAATCTTCTGCTCATGTGTGTTGAATGAATGATGCTTCCTGAATCCACCCCTAACACCTTCGACCTCAGTTCTCTGCCAGTGATGTGCAGTCAGGTATCCAATAGGGTTTTCCTATCTTTTCTTAACCATGGAGGTAAAAAGACGTCAATTGTAGCAATTCCTGTTGTTTTATAATTTTCATTTCCTGTACCATGCTCAATTGCTTTTCAACGTATTTCTTCTGTTATCTTTTCTACTTCATTTTCACAACATTCTAACCTGTCAGAGTACTTCTTAGCAAGGTCCTTCAATGCCAAAGCGCCTTCTTTATTTTCATCTGGTATATGGAGGTTGGCAAAGTTGAATTCTGTCTTCCCTTAAGAACTGGGTCAACTTTGCTTGGAGATACTTCTTTTGCACCATTCTGCGTCACCACTGCGCCTGCCGTGATCCGCCAAGTGCCTGGCCATCTTGCCAATTTTTGCCTTTTGATTTGAGAGTTTAATTTATTTACATTCATAGTAATTGCTAATAAAGAAGTGCTTACTGCTGCCGTTTTGCTCTTTTTTCCCTGCCTATCTTGTATCTTCTTTTGTTCCGCAGTTCCTCCATTGCTACCTTCTTTTGGATTTAATTGCTTTGTCTTAGTGTACCCATTTTCTTTTCTTTTCTTTTCTTTCTTTTTTTTTTTTACTTACTTATTTGAGGGACAAAGACAGCACAAGCAGGGGAGGGGCAGAGGCAGAGGGAGAGGGAGAAGCGGACTCCCCACCATGCGGGGTCCCTGCTGCAGAGCTCCATCTCATGACCCTGAGATCATGACCTGAGCCAAAGGCAGAAGCTTAATGGACTGAGCCACCCAGGTGCCCCCGTGTACCCTTCTTATTTTCATTCCCTTCTTATTTCCTTCTCCCTACATTTTAAAATTATTTTCTTAGTTTTTACCTTGGGGAGTACAATTTTTAAAAATTAGGTGACGTTTGAAGACATACAGTTTTCTCTTTCTATTAATTTGAGTAGGGTAACTATGTATCTTATGGGTCAATAAATAGAGTTAAATTATTTCTATTATTATTTCTAGTCAACATTTCCAAGCATCAGTCTAAACATTTGCCCTGCTTGAATCTAACAGACTTTCTATTAGTAAATCCAGTATTCAGTCAGTTTGCTTGAAATAGGTTAAATGCTGGGCTGCTAGGCAGAAAGTTTGATCTTGGGTGGAATGGTCAAAACCCTCCCACCCCAGGCTTGAGCTTTTCTTAGCGGTCTGTGCCATGCTTCCTGGTTCATTAGTTCATCGTGATGAACACGAGAGGGACAGGTGGCAGCAACAGCAGCAACAGCGGCATCCCAAGAAGCAGCTGTAATCAGTATCCCAACCAGATGTGCTAGCCTGGGTGCTAGTCTGAGCTTCCCATAAATTATGACCTGCAAGTAGTCTATCCCCACAGGCTTTCCCACAAACCCAGCTCCAACAGCCTTCTCCCTGAGGATCAGCTAGGGAGCTAGGTGGAAAACTACATCCAAGTAGGGATGTCAGACTGAAAGATACCTGAGTGGATGTCCGGTGGAGGGGAAATGGGGGGGGGGGTGTCCTTTCGATCAGGCTGTTTTATTTTCCTCTCTAAGCTGCTGTCCTCTGCTGGTGGCAGAGGGAAACACGTTCTCTTTCAAGGACCCCAAGACCCATTATAATTAAAATGGCAAAAAATAGAGATAGAGAATTTTTAAAGGACACAGAAGACCTTTACCCTAGGCTCGCTTTTTCCTTCAAACTCCTGGGGGCAAAATAGGAAGGATTTCCAGAAGCCTTGCTGTCTCCGCCTCTTCCTTCCCCATTTCTCTGAATGAAGAGTTGAGTGCTTTTCCCGCTTTGAGTTTTGGTTGAGCAAAACATGCTGTTTCTTTCCTGAGTGATCTTCTTCTGGGGGGCCTCCCAGCCCTCTGTCCCAGTTCAGGGGCTTCAGTTCTCTGAGTACAGGCAAGACGGGCCATGAGGATGAACGCGTGTCCCTACAGAGCCTGTGTGCCCTGACGAGCCCCTGTGACTTTGTTGGACCCCAGCGCTTGCGGCACTGAGAGACGCAAGCACCCGCTCCCTGAGCAGGCAGTCTCTACAGACCATGTTTAGCCCACCCTTGGACCAGAGGATCCTCCTGCTTAGCCCTTCCCAGACCCCTCCCCCTTTCCCAGCCCGGCTCGTCTTCCTCTGTATTCTCTAATGAGTCAGTAGAATACTTTGCTTCAATATCGCTCTTCATGGGGAAAAATAATTGTGTGGAAAAGAAGCCATGCACATCCAGCCCAGTCGATTTTCACTCTTGAGAAAGGGGTGTATCAGCTACTGAGGCGCTTAAAATTTGAGCCAATTAAACACCTGGGCTGCGCAGTTCCCCTGCAGGATAAATGTCACTATTGAAGATGGTGGGGGTTATTCCATCATTTTGGCTACTGAGGGGTTCATTTCGATGGCTGCAAGGCTGCCTCCCAGTCATGTCTCTTGCTTTACTCCTGGTGGCCTACTCTGTAATTCACCATTATTATCTATGAATCCATCCCTGAAACCCGACAGAATTATTTTTAATTCTCCGATACAGTGAAGGAGAGTATAATGCCACCCTCACCACTGTTGCATTAGAAATTTCTAGCTTACAATGTGATTTTGTATCTATAGATGCATTTGATTGGATTGTCTCAGGAACTATGTAAGATACATGGGGGAAGATAGCATTATTCCTGTTCTATGTGGGGGAAAATAAAAACAGGTTCAGAGAAGTAAAATGACTTGGCCGAGGTTATGGGGCCAACCAGAGACAGAGCTGGGAGTCAAATCCCGCATAGATTCACACGACTTTTCACCAAACCATGTGGACTCTAGCAGCTCTCTAAATTTGTACAACCAACATCCATGACAGCAGCAGCCGCTGACACTTACCGAGACTTTCTTTTGTAAAAGGCACTTCCCCTGGATTATTGAATTCCATCCTTCCAACAGCGCACTGAATTATATATTATTATCATTCCCTTTCAGAGACATAGAGATATGTTTTAGAGACATAGAAACTGAGGCTCAAAGAGGTCAAGTAACTTGTCCCAGGTCAGAGGGCTAAAAATGGCACAACTAGGACCTCAAATTCAGGCCTCTTCAACTCCAGAGTTCATATTCTTCCTTCTCCATACTAGTTAAGAAATTGAGGAGATGGCCAGAGGAGGGGGGCTGCAGGGAATATGTGGAAGTCCACCTCCCAGAACTTTCTGGTTGGCAAAATGGCATCCACAACAGCTTTTATGAAACAGAGATTCTAAGTGAAGCAGCAGTCGCACGAGAATTCTCAGGAATGGGCACAGAAGCCCCATGACACACTTGGGAAATGAAAATTCTAATGGCTAATATTGGGTCTCATACCCTGTGTCAGTATGTTTTGGTAGAGAGACTCCCACTGAGAACCACTGTTCCCACCAAGAGCTGCCGCTCCTTCAATGGCTACTTGCCTTTCGAGCCTTTGGCTAAATGACTCACATGGAACACAGCTCCCCAACATCCCAGTATCCAAACCTCCCGGGCAGTGTCACCCTCCCCAGGGTGGCAGTTTTGGGGGCCACTGCTTAATGAAATCTGGGCCTAAATAGCCACGAGACCTTTAATACTTAACAGTGGGCAGTCTCCTTTGTTCTGAGGATCAGCCACAGTGTTCTTTAGCCCCCCTCAAGTGTTTCTTATCAACAGTTAAAAGAAAAGGGGGAGACCCTAGCATCATACAACAGACAAAGAAACCATCAAAAGGGCAGATTATTGATTGAACTATTTTGCACTGGGTCTAGAAACTTGACGGAAGGGGAGCTAAAATGTGTTTTAATTTTCCGAAGAGCAGCCCTTATCTGAACTAACACGAAAGGGCATCCAGCAGCACTACCTAGTAGTACTCAAGGATCTCTTCCTCTAGCCCAAGGCCTGACCCAGGTTCCTCCCTCAGGAAGATTCTTGGCTCGTAGATGCCAGGCCTGGATGCTGAGGCAAAAGGAGCTCATTTCACTCCAGCTGTGAGTCAGAAGCTGTCTGTGCTAACTCCCCTCTGAAACACAGGAGAGAGAATGAAAACATCTTGTCCTTCCTTAATAAAATGCACATCAGGTAGAGAGAGGGTGTCTTGGCGCTCAGAGTGCAGGCAGTGAGGGAAGGGGTTGCATGAGGGAAAGGAGAAGTAGAGAAAAGAGCCCCATTTCCTTCACTTGACTTTCTTGCAGAAACCTGCCAAGAAGGGATTAGACTTGCCTTTCCTGGGGAGCTCATAAAATCCTCTGGTTGGCTCCCGTGGTAACTTTTCTAGGTTTCTCATAACCAATATGGCTGAAGGAAAAGTTAGGGCCTAAAGAAGGGGCCCCACTTCCCAGAGGGAGTCCAGAAATGGCAGATTCCTGTTCTGAGGCAACTGGTGGGGTTATTTAGGATTTTGCTGTGCTTCTGTTTAAAAATGAGAGCCTTTCTCGTCATGCCAGAGAGTTAGGAGTGATTCACAATCTGGAAGACTCACTCCGAGAGCCTGTTGAGCCTATCGCCAGGCCCCTCCCCTGACAGTCTTATTCATCAGGTCTCCATGTGTCCTTTGAAACACAATTTTTTCAACACTCTCTCCAGGTGATTCTGCTACTGGGGGTTGGGGGAATCCCAGACCATACTTTCAGAAGCACTGCCCGGAGTTCCAGAGGGTTTAGTTGGATCATTTATTTAATGAACTGTTTATTTAATTCCCTTGTGAGTTTCAGGGAAATTGTAAAATATACACATACCCTATACCCTTGCGACATACTCCAACCTCAACAACAGAGATCGCCTTAAGGCTGTTTCGAATCATGCCTGGGGTACCATAGTTAGGTAGGGATGATGGCTTTGCTCTCCTATGTATAGCCCCATTTCAAAAATAGCTGTGCATCTGTGTTTTGATCTAATACCCAGAGATTCCTTAATGAGAGTCAATCAAGCTTGGGGAGACTAGTGGCTATTATTAAGTTTGACGGACTCTTGGCTTAGGCTGTCACTGGGAACAGCTAAGTTCTCTTCTGCACATACTCACTCTACCATTTGCCAGGCATTTGCTGAGCCTGATTTCTTTGTTTTACTAGAGAGTGAGTTTCCCTAAACAGTGCCTTTGTCTCTAGTGTTTATGCTACAAGGTTTAGGATGCCAACCAAAGTGAAAAGATTTTTAAATTCAATGTGCCTTTGCTTACTGTCTAGGCATCCTAAGTTCGTTTTCACGGAAAGCCAGTTGCTCTGTGTCCCTATAGCGTTTCTGGAGCCACAGACCTCCTTGACTTTTTCCGTTTACCTTTGGGTGGAGCCCGTTCAGAGAACCGAGGAGCTTTCTCTGTGATTTCTCAGACAGGCAACATCTGGTGGAAGATTTTAACATAATCAATTCACCGGTTCTGTGAACATTTATTTAGCAACTACTATATACTGGCACGTTTCTAGGTGTTAGGGGTCCTGTAGTAAATAAAATAAATGAAAACCCTTCTTCATTGGGTTTATGGTTGTCATGGGGGATGTGGGCAGTAAACAAGAAAAATTAGCAAAATACACAGTATATTAGTGATCAAATTGCCCAAGGAGGACTTGTCAGGGTGGACTTGTCAAAATTTTGACTGGGTTAGCCAGGGAAGGTGTCAACAAGAAGGTGGCTTATGTACGGAGACCTGAAGGAAGTGAGAGAGGCAGCCACATGAACATGGGGAAGAGCATGCCTGGCAGAAGGAACAGCAAGTGTGGGTGCCCCGAGGGAAGGGCACGTGTGCAGTGTTTGAGGTACAGCAAACCAGCAGTGTGTCTGGAGCAGACACAGTCACAGAGGCAACACATGGGGAGACAGATCATGTGAGGTTAGTGGGAGAATAGACATTGTCATCTAGTCCTCAAATATCAGAACTGTAAGACCCCCTGAAGCATGGGCACATTTTGTAACCATAAAATAAGAGATTTCACTCTGTACACTAAGTATTAAATGGACAATTCCACCAGATAACACAAGCAAATATACAGTGCCCAGAAGAGGTGTTCCATAAATTCATGGATGAGAGTTGTGTGAAGAAGTTAGAACAGGCCTGGGGGCCACTCCTAATTTTGCATGACTAACCCCACCGAAGATCACTAGCATTCCCTCCCCTTTTCCTGGAATCACAACTAGAACAGTGACCTGTCTCTCACTGGCCTGACCCATTAGCATCGGGTTGTGCCCCAGGCTTTGGAATCATAGGCAATAAAAGAATCGTATTTGGAACCAAGATAGTAGCTAAGGTCATCACTGGACAGTGGTAGGGAGATGCAGAGAGATGTGGAAGCTAGAACGAGCTAGTAAGTAAACAGAGATGGAGATTGTGTCCACCTGCTAAACTACATCCTTTGCCATTGGTGTCCAGGAGAGAGGGGGCTCATCATCTAGCCTTCGAAGGGGCTCTCATGACACAAATTGTGACCTGCTCACGAGTAGGAAGTGCTCTGGGGTGTGTCTGAGAGGTGGAGAGAATGCTATGTCAAGATGCCCAGAGGAGACCAGTTAGAATCTCCTATAGAGGAACTGAACTGGGAGCCCTGGGACCAGATAGTTGGGAGGAGAGGTGGAGGTCAGCCATAATGAGGACAAGGTGACGAGCTCCATCCCCACCTCCATGGGGATGGGGGCACCCAGTTCCTCAAGGTCCTTGCATCAGCTTGGTGTGCTTGATGAGTAACTGGAAAGAAAGGTAGTGTACCATTTGTCCAAAGGCAGTTTTTTAAAATTCAATTAGCCAACATATAGTACATCGTTACTTTCAGATGTAGTGTTCAATAATTCATCAGTTGCGTATCACACCCAATGCTCATCATGTGCAAATGTAGATGACAGACAAGCCCTCTTCCAGCCTGATTTTCTCCACTCCACTAGGCCCTCCTATGGAGAAACCCCACAGCCCTGATGGATTTTCCTGACCCAGACTGGGCCTCTTACCCCAGTTGGCCCCTCCAGTTAATTAGAAGGGCGGAGGGGAAAAGAGAAAACTCCAATCCTTTGCCCTTATAATCTCCATTAAATGGTTGAGTTCCTGTCCTGAGGGAAAAAGAGATCCCCTGAATCCTCCCTAAGCAGGGGAGCAACTCAAATTTCCTCTTTCTCATTTTTCATCTACAAGGACCCCAGCAGAAGTATGCACCTTGATTCTAAGGAGTCTATTGACCAGAAGGGTCAATATTGCTGGAGGACAAGGGACAGTAGTTCATGAAGTATTTCTGATTTATTTAATTTTTTGAAACATTTTTATTTATTTGTCAGGGAGTGAGAGAGTGTGCACAAGCAGGGGGAGCAGCAGGCAGAGGGAGAAGCAGGCTTACCGCCAAACAAGAAGCCCTACGTGGGGCTCGATCCCAGGACTCTGGGGTCACAACCTGAGCCGAAGGCAGCTACTGAACTGACTGAGCCACCCAGGCATCCCAAGGATTTCTTTTAGGAGCCCTTGAGCCAGAGAACTTTCCAGCTTTCAGGACCAGTGACAGCATAGGGAGTTGACCCATTCCTTTTCTCCCTCTCTCTCCAGAGCTCCTTTGAGCCCTCACCTGGACCCACCCACTCACAGTCCTTGAGCTCATATGCCATGATTGCCTTTCCTGGCAACAGTCACCAGCCCATGAGTCTCAGCAGCCCAGCCACCACCTGTTTGGACTCCTCACCTTCTGGATACAAGATGGCTTTTCACCCCCGGAAACAAAAGAAGAAAAAGAACCCTCAAACCACCGTAAGTCCTTCAAAAGGCCTGGGAATAAGCTCCCATATAATAAGAGATGAGTTCTGACCGTCACAAACTGTTGCTAGGGGAGTGGTATGGTTTGAAGGATCCTAAGTAAGGATGGTTAAGTCAAGGGCACTGTCCCAAGCTTGACACCAACCTCCCGCTCCTCCCCGGAGAGGTGAGCAAACTTGCATCTAGTGGGTGGGACTAGCATGTGGAACTTACACATAAGGGATGGAAGAAAGCAGAAGCAGTGACCTAAACCCCAGGATCCATTTCTTGGCTTAGCATCTGGAAATTCACTCAGCCCTCCTTGTAGAGGATAGTTGACTGTGGTGTTTTTTAATTATTAAGTGGGTAAGACCCATGAGCTACAAATGGTAGCACTGTTCACCTCCTTTGGAGGCCAAGCTTCCAGCAACTCCAAGCATTCAGAACTCAACTTTTAATACCCACAGAGATCTCTCAGTGTCTCATAGATGTCCCAAAGTTGTGTCACGTGATTTTCTAGCAGGCAGAGCTGCATTGAGGCAGGCCAATTATGTTAAAAACATGGTCACCTGATTGGGAGGTCTGACAACAAAGAAGAGTGACCACTGACAGGAGAGAAAGATGGCAGAAATGGTCTGGGACCATTTTGTAGAAGGTACCAGAACCTTGCCCACCTCAATAATCCCTCAGGGCCACACCTTGTCATGGTCCAATGTAATAGACTATGTTCATTATTTATCCACATCATCGAGAAAAGTTTAGCTATGTTTCCTGATACCTGTTTAAGAAGATAGGGAAGTAATGCCTTTGGGAAAGATTTTTACCAAAAGGTTGGTGTTTAATTTTAATTTACTAAAAGATGTCAGTGTTTAAAAAAATGGGTTGGTTAGCTGGAAGGTTCACTTTGGGCAAACACCCAATTCCTCAGCGACTCTGGGCTATCAGTTAAGGGATATATTCATAGCTGGAAGGCACTAAAAGATCTTACTATATGGGAGTTTATTCCCAGGCCTCTTGTAGGACTTACAACCATTTTATAGGGAAGGATATTAAAGTAAAAATAGTTGCCGAAGCTCCTGGCCCCTGATGGTAACAGAGCTGAGGCTGGAACCCAGTCTTGACTTCCAGCCGCCTACTCTCCTCACCACACCATGTTGTATGGAGCTCAGACACTTCAATTTCCCTTTAAAAAGACATCAAGGGGGGCACCTGGGTGGCTCAGTTGGTTGAGCGACTGCCTTCGGCTCAGGGCATGATCCCGGAGACCTGGGATTGAGTCCCACATCGGGCTCCTTGCTCGGCGGGAAGCCTGCTTCTCCCTCTCTCACTCCCCCTGCTTGCGTTCCCTCTCTAGCTGTGTTTCTCTCTGTCAAAGAAATAAAATCTTTTAAAAAAAATAAAAAGACATCAACGGGTGCCTCAGTGGCTCAGTCAGATAGGGGTCTGACTCTTGATTTTGGCTCATGTTCAGATCTAGGAGTTGTGGGATCGAGCCCCGTTTTGGGCTCCGCACTCAGCAGGGAGTCTGCTTGAGGTTCTCTTCCTCTCCTTCTGCCCCTCCTCCTGCTTGTGTGCTCTCTCTTTCTCTACAAAAAAATAAATTTCTTCAAAAGAAAGAGAACACAATATGAGTTGAAAGAATAGTCAGCAGGACAGCAAGTCCGAGGGGGCCCTCTGGTGACCCTGACAAGGTCTTCTTGATCAGTTGTCAAGCAGAAGGTGGCCCGTTACTAAGCACTGAACCCTGTATATGCGTTGTCACCCAGACGCCTCACCATAGACCTGGGAGATGGTGAATGTTGGCGAAGGGAATGGTAGTATGAGCCTCTGGCTCTCTTCCTTCTGCAGAGCCTAATCCAAAAAAGGCCTGGGCAGAGGCCTGGGTGGCTCAGTTGGTTAAGCGTCTGCCTTCGGCTCAGGTCATGATCTCAGGGTCCTGGGATCAAGCCCCGCATCGGACTCCTTGCTCAGCAGGGATCCTGCTTCTCCCTCTCCCTTTGCCCCTCCCCCTGCTAATTCTTTCTATATATCTCTATGTCTCAAATGAATAAATAATAATCTTTAAAAAAGAAGAAGAAGTAGTAAAGTTTTGGGCATCACTCTCCCAGGTCAGGAAATCTCCCATGTGACTCTTCCTTTGCACTGAGTGTGTTTGCACAGGCACTGGGAGTGGGAGCAGAACGAGTAGGACATTTGTCTTGAGACACGCATCACAGAGGCTCACACACAGCAGCTTCTGGCCGCTGTTCTGGGCAGCGTGGCTGTGATGTTTCCAAAGCTGCCCCGTAATCATCTGTAAACCTTGTTTATATCAAACAATTTCAACCCTTTCAGTGGAAAGGTGGAATCCTTCATCATTTTCTCTCTTCTTTCCCAGAAAAATCCCAACCCTCTTCCTTCTCTGGAGCCAGAAAGACATAATTCATGCTTTCACTTAATTCCCCAAAAGGAAGCCAAGTGGGATTTGAGTTTGGCTCTCAGATTCGTCGAAACAAATTTGGGAATTCCAGTGTTGCCAAGAATACCATAGCCATCAGGCCCAGCAAGGCCACTTTCAGACTGATGGCCTCGTTGTGTGGTTCAGCAGGTTTCGTGCTGTTGCTCCCAATCACTCAGAGATCAAAAGCTTCCAATCTATCTATTCATTCCCAATAGATAAAATGATCACTTCCAGGAGGCAAAATGACCAGCAAGGGAATGAATGCCGCTGGAAATCATTTCTGTGATTAAAGGTATTGTTGTGTTCCCAGCAGAGCCCTTTGGAGATCAAGGACTTTTTTTCCTGATGTCATCTTCTTCGGCAACCACACAGGGGTGAATGGGAAGCACTTCCGTCTGAAGCTCTTTCTTTCCCTCTTTCAGGGGGAAGCAAAGCAAGAGGAGCCCATCCTTCTAGCGGCTTCTGGAGAAGAGAAGAGTACAACCAAACCAAAAGACGCTGACAAAAAGAAGCTGAGAAAAGGCAGTGCAGGTTGGCACACTCCTCACCCTCATTCAGGAACATGTGTGATGAGCCTACTTGCACAGTGCTACGTGATGGGAGCTGTGCAATGAGATTTACCTAGGCTGCTATCTCTGGCGCTCAGAGAGCTTTGGGTATAACATGCCTATCAAAGGAGGTCCGGGTTCCTCCAGCAAAACTGCCTGACTCACACCGTTGCCACTGGTGTGGGATTAAGAGAAAAGATGATGCCTGGATCACTATTTTATCTAAATGCAACCGGAGAGGTGTATTGTGCTTGCTTATAGTTTGCAAGCTTGTCTAATCCTCTCTAAGGCCGAGGTGTATCCAAGGGCAGCCAGTGATCCCCTCTTCAGTGTCCCCTGAGCACCAGAACCAAACACTAATAACAGAATTAGCTCCAAACTAGTTTTTTTAAGGTTGCTGTTCACTTCCAGTAGAGAGAAAAAGGTCTTGGGATAACAGTGAGACCAGGTCCCATATCCACAGGCAAAGAGGGCTCGGGCAGCTGTAGAAGGATGTCCTTGGCAGCGAACACCTACTAAATCCCCCAAGCCACAAATACCACTGGAGTAAAAATCTGTGTATGTGTGTGTGTGTGTGTAGGGGGAGATAGTGGTTCCAACTGATGGCAACCTAATTTCAAGCAATACTTGGTCAAACAAAATTCCAATTCCACAATTAAGTTGAACAGTTATTTCCCATTTTTTGCTACAAAAGATTTTACATGGGGGTTCAAAATACGGATATCTCTAAATATAGTTTCCATGAAAACTAACAAAGCCATGAAACCGTCCTGAAGCATACACACACAGAGAAGAAAATGAAGTGAAAATTAAATTTACTTTCTTTTTCATCTTTTTCTCTTATTTATTTTTAATAGTTATCCCTTGTAGACACAGAGGATAGAACCCATTCAGTGTCCACAGGGGCAGATACTTGGGTTTTCCATATACTGGGAGTGGTTTGGAGCCTAGCCAGCTACACCCAGTTCCCAATGCTGGATATGAAACCACTAGATGGAGATGGGGTTCTGGAATGCACCGGATGATGAGGGAGAGAAGGCAGGGATCCTTCCTGGTGGTGGGGGCATGGATCAAACTGAGTTCCTCAGCAAAATCACTCGAGCGTAGACATGCAATTTGTGTCACCGCTGTCTTGCCCTTGACCTGAAGCCTGTGTAGACTTATGTCATTGTTAAGGCTTTCCAAGAACCACTTTGCTTGCATATTACTTCAGCTTCATTTAATACGAGGGAGTAAAAAACAAAAGAAAAGGGGCCCACAATATTACCTCCCGGATAACCCAAACACTGTTGACACCTTTCTAAAAAGTAAAACAATGCCTGCACACAATATGCAAACTAAATAGAATCAAGTAAAAAATATAAACACTATTTAGAAAGTAAACTTCCCCTTTGTCTGGCCCCAGTCAAGTTTCCTAAAGGGTAATCATTGTCACAGGATCAAAAACTGCTCTTTAATGCATCTCACACCTGATGCTGGACCAGACCACTGATTTGCGGTTGAGCCAACCTTGTAATCAGTCCGTAACATTGGGATTTTGCTTTGATGTAAACATTTCCAACTGCAGAGGCTAATAGCGACCAAGTCGTTGACCCCCTTCTGCATAGATGTTTCTTTAGACCGAGGGATTAGGTAGCGAAGAGGTATCCCCTGGACCGGGGCCAAATCCTCTGATTTTAGGACGTCCGAGGCATGCATATTTTTCTTTTCCTTATTTATGCTGGGGTACAGGTGTGTCAAGCCTGAAACAGAGGAAGAGAATCGAAATGCACGATAAGAAGCCAGCAGACCAGGCTGCATGGGCTGACTCTGCCGGGGGTCAGAGCCAGGAGTCAGCAGCCCAAGGGAGACGTCGCAGCAAAAAAGGATCCAACGCTTCCGGATCGAGTGAGTGTTTGACCCGAGGAAGAAGTTTTAAACAGTCCAGTCAAGGGCTTGGCCTCAGTGAGCGGGCTGGGTCCCCACCTGCCAGTAAGACCGCCAGAGACCACCTTCTCTGGAACCTCTCTCTGGAGCGGCAGGTCACAGAGTCCCCTGCAACTCCCCAGGAGCTGCTTTCAGATAGAGATGGCAAGGGAAAGAGAAAGGCTGGTGTTGATTTTAAAGCCAGAAAAGCCCCGGTGTCACAGTCTGTACCTGAAGACCAGGCAGAGTCCGCGGTTCGGGGTCCATCGCCATGCCAGGAAGACGGGGCCTCGGGAGCCGAGCAGCCACAAGCCAGAGCTACTCATTCATCAGGGACAGAAAGCCTTTCTACAACCCAGGAGGATGTCATCTTCTCGGTGGCCATGGAGGCTCAAGTGTTTAGGGATCCTTGTCACCTGCAGTCGGAAGGGGAAGAAGCTTTCAGCTTTGATTTGCAAGCCATCAAGCTTAAGATGGAGTCCCTTCAGGACATTCCAGCTGCCTGCAGAGAGAAGTCACCTGCAAGCATTCTCCGGGCCTTCACAGCAAGCATTTCAGGCCCCGCCGGCTCTCTGGCTGAGGGAGGCATTTCTACCGAGAGGCTGACTCCCAGAAACCTTTCCTGGGTCTTGAGGAAGCCCGGAGCCAAAGAAGTGTCCTCAGATCCCGGGAGCCCGGCAGAGGAGGAGAGGTGTTCTGAGCATCTGCTGCTTCCCAGGCATTCTTTCCAGCCCTCCAGGAAGCCTGGTCCCTCCAGGAAGCCTGACGATGACGAAGAAGTCTTTACAAAATCAGAAAGTTCGGCTGCGGAGCTGAACAGCCCTGAGCAGCAGCTAGCTTCCAGATATCCTACTGGTGCCTACGGGAACCCCAAAGCTGAAGAAGCATCCTCAGATCCAGAGAGCACAGCAGAAGAGGAGAGCAGTTCCGAGCAGTCGCTGGCTCCCAACCACCCCTTCCAGCTCTTGGGGGAGCCTGACGATGAGCAAGAAGTCTCAGACTCAGAAGGTTCTGGGGACTTGAGCAGTTCCGATGAGCCGCTGACTCCTACCTCGACTGCTCCGACCTTCGAGGAGCCTGAAGACCAAGTCTCCACAGAATCCAACAGTTACGGGGAGAAGTACGACAGTGCTGAAGACTGCAGCAGCTCGGAGCAAGATGGGCCTCCCAGAGCCCTTTCCCAGGCCTCAGGGAAGCCCAGTGACCAGCAACAGAAGGCCTCGGCTTCCAATACCTTCCCTGAGGAGTGGGATGTGTCCGTGGAGCGGCTGGCCCTATCCTTTTCCAGGCCTATCCTTCCGCAGCACGTGTCCTCAGGTTCAGCGAGGCCTCCCGCCCCCGGGAGCAACCCAGTGGAGCCGGCGCCCCCCAGGCAGCCCGTCCAGCCCCGGCGGAGCCCTCAGGCCGAGCAGCAGGCCTCCGAAGGCCCCGGGAGCGGGAGCGCGGCCGCGCGTGGGGGCATTGCCCCGGAGCCGCTGCCGCCCGGAATCTCTTCCAAGAGCCTCGGAAGGTCTCGGGTTGAGCAGCCAGTCTCCAAACGTCCAGAAATTTCTACCGCTGTCGGGGTCTCTTCCGCGGAGCCGCCGCCGCCGCCACCGCGGCCGCTGCCTCCACCTCCACCTCCGAAGCGGTATTCTCAGCCGCCGCGGGAACCCGTTGCCAAGCAAGCGATCCGGGCGCATCTGGAGGTCCCGGCTGTCCAGGGGAACATCTGTCCGCAGCTGCCGCCTCCCCGACGTGCATCCCAGGTGGTCCCGAGGCCAGTCATTGAGCAACAAGTGCGCCTGCGTGTTGGGGTCGACCAGAACGCCCCGGAGCAGTCACCGCCGCTGCCCGGACATCACGCTCGGCCCCTGCCGCGACCTCTGGGCCCACGACAGTCCTCCGCCAGTCTGGAAAGGCCGGCAGCTTCTGCGGAGCCTCGGCCCGCGCACGGCCTTGCCCAGGCCTCCATGAACCCCAAACTGGAGCCGAACGTGCTCTCGGGTCTGGAGGCTGCCGCCGCCGAGGTCATTTCGGTGGAGCCGCCGCTCCCCACATACTCTGCTCCATCCTTGACAGATCCTGAAGCCCCGCAAGCGTCAGAGAGCGCTGTCACCGATGGCCTGTTGGCGGAGCTGCCGCCCAGAGGCCCCTCGCAGCCCTCGGTGAGGCCCAGGGTCCCGCTCCAGCCCGCCCAGCCCGAGCCGGTGGGCGCTTCCGCAGCAGGGTGCCACCGGCCCGGCCTTGGTGTTGCCCTGGGTCCTGCCCTGGTGCCTGGCCCGGCGTCTCCCAGAACCGTCTACCGCTCCTGGCTGAGCTCCTCAGTCAATCAGCAGGACTCCGAGCGCGAAGAGAGCGCTGCTCTGGAGTGGGGCATTTCTCTGGAGCCTTGGCCTCTCCTGCCCCCGCTGCCTCCCAGAAAGCCTTCTCAGAACCCCAGGAGGCGGGCAGCGGAGCGAGCAGTCTCCCAGCGATCAGCGAGCGCCCCTCCACAACGGAACACTCCTTCTGAGCAACTCAGTGCGCCTCCAGAAGAACGCGGTGCGCCTCCGGAACAACGCTGCGCGCCTCCAGAATGGACCACTCCTCCAGAACGCCAGAGCACTCTTGCGGAAGAATGGGGCACTCCTCCAGAACAGTGCAGCGCTCCTCCAGAACAACACTGCGCTCTTCCAGAACAATTGAGTG
The DNA here is from genome assembly GCA_004023965.1 of Spilogale gracilis. Classification (NCBI taxonomy): domain Eukaryota; kingdom Metazoa; phylum Chordata; class Mammalia; order Carnivora; family Mephitidae; genus Spilogale; species Spilogale gracilis. The sequence continues at coordinate 660 of PITA01012037.1, read as the reverse complement.
TGCCTCCAGAACAATGGGGCGGGCCTCCTGAACAATGGCATGCCCCCACAGAGCAAAAGCTTCCCAGATGCGCTTTCAGGTCCCGGGGCCGCACAAAAGTCAAACAACCTGTCTCCGAAGCTCTAGAGGGCGCTGAGGCCCTGAGGAGAATTTCTATGGAGCAGCGCTCTCTCAGAAGGCCTTCTAGGACCTTGACCACAGCACTGGTCAGTCAACCAGCCTTCCTCGCTCCAGAGGGCTCCAGAGCTCAGAGGAGCCGTTCTACAGATCAGCTCTTTCCCAGAATGCCGTCTCAGACCCTGACCACAGCACTGATCAAGCAACCAACCTTCCTGGCTCCAGAGGGCTCCATAGCCCAGAGGAGCCATTCTACAGATCAGCTCTTTCCCAGAATGCCCTCTGAGGCCCTGACCACAGCACTGATCAAGCAACCAACCTTCTTGACTCCAGAGGGCTCCACAGTCCAGAGGAGCCGTTCTACAGATCAGCTCTTTCCCAGAATGCCTTCTCAGACCCTGGCCATAGCAGGGGTCAAGCAACCAACCTTCTTGGCTCCAGAGGGCTCCACGGTCCAGAGGAGCCGTTCTACAGATCAGCTCTTTCCCAGAATGCCTTCTCAGACCCTGGCCATAGCAGGGGTCAAGCAACCAACCTTCTTGG
>PITA01012036.1:0-63600 GCA_004023965.1 Spilogale gracilis | reverse complement strand
CAATGGCTATCCTTGGCATTCAAAATAAAATCTAATTTCCTTTTTTTTTTTTTTTTTTTTTTAAGAATTATTTATTTGACAGAGAGAAACACAGCCAGAGAGGGAACACAAGCAGGGGGAGTGAGAGAGGGAGAAGCAGGCTTCCCGCCAAGCAGAGAGCCCAATGTGGGACTCGATCCCAGGCCTCTGGGGATCATGACCCAAGTCGAAGGCAGTCGCTTAACCAACTGGGCCACCCAGGCGTCCCTAAAGTCTAATTTCTTTAAAGTGTTTATTGTACCCTTCATAATCTGACCCCTGCTACATGATACAACCATATGGAGTGACTTATAGTTCCTTGAGACCTCTACGGAGGCGGGCATCTTTAGGTCTTGACACACAGTATTCTTTCTGTTTGACTAACTCCCAGTTCTCATTCATCTCAGCTTGGACTTTCTTCAGAGAGTCTTCATTAATAACCCAATATCATCTAATATTGGTTAGATATTCTTGTGTATTTCCATAGTATTTTCTGCTTATCTCTATTATGGCATGTGACATACTGTATTTTTGCCTGTTTAGTTGTCTCTCTCCTAAATTTCTGGAGGGCAAATACAATATAATGTTTCGGTGCTCTGTTTCTTTTCTTTTTTTCTTTTTTCCCCCTTTTACAGTTGTTAGCAGCTTTGAAGCTAGTTTCTTCAGGTCTATTTCCTTTCTTCCTTCTTTTCTTCCTCTCCTTTCCCCTCTTTCTTTTTTTTTTTTTTTTTTTTTTTTTTTTTTTTTATTTGAGAGACAGCAACAGAGCAAGCCACAAGCAGGAGGAATAGCAGAGGCAGAGGGAGAAGCAGACTCCTCACTGAGCTGGGAGCCTGACATGGGACTCAATCCTAGGACTCTTCAGATCATGACCTGAGCCAGAGGCAGACACTTAACTGACTGTGCCACCCAGGCATCCCCCAGTTCTTTCGATTAAAATTGTATTTATTTTTTTCAACTTATTTGGACATTAAAAATGAAAATCAGTTTATCCATTTCTCCTATCACCCACCTGTGCCCTGCCTCTAGCAACTATCAGTCTATGAGTTTGGTTTTCAGGAGGTTTTTTGTTTGTTTGTTTTTATGTCTTGGAGTTTTTTGGTTTTGGTTTTGTTTTTTTTTAGATTCCGATTCCACATGTAAGAGAAATCATAGAGGGAACCTGGATGGGGTGGCTCAGTCATTAAGCGTCTGCCTTCAGCTCAGGTCACGATCCCAGCATCCTGGAATTGAGCCCCGCATTGGGAGCCCTGCTCAGTGGGCTTTCCCTTTCCCATTCCCCCCTCCCTCTTTTTTAAAAAATATTTTATTTATTTATTTGTCAGAGGGACATAGCGAGAGAGGGAACACAAGCAGTGGAAGTGAGAGATGGAGAAGCAGGCTTCCCGCCAAGCAGGGAGCCTAATATAGGACTCGATCCTAGGACTCTGGGACCATGACCTGAGCAGAAAGCAGACGTGTGACGACTGAGCCACTCCCCTTGCTTCTGTTCCCTCCTTTGCTCTGTCTCTCTCTGTCAAATAAATGAATAAAATCTATTTTTAGGGGCGCCTGGGTGGCTCAGTTGGTTGGGCGACTGCCTTCAGCTCAGGTCATGATCCCGGAGACCTGGGATCAAGTCCCACATCGGGCTCCCTGCTCGGCGGGAAGCCTGCTTCTCCCTCTCTCACTCCCCCTGCTTGTGTTCCCTCTCTGGCTGTGTTTTTCTCTGTCAAATAAATAAATAAAAATCTTTTTTTAAAAAAATCTATTTTTAAAAAAGAGAAATCGGGCACCTGGGTGACTTAGTGGTTAAGCCTCTGCCTTCAGCTCAGGTCATGATCCCGGAGTCCCAGGATTGAACCCCCACATCAGGCTGCCTGCTTCTCCCTGTCTCCCTCCAGCTGCTTGTGTTCCCTCTCTGGCTGTGTTTCTCTCTGTCAAATAAGTAAAATCCTTAAAGAAAGAAAGAAAGAAAGAAAGAAAGAAAGAAGGAAGGAAGGAAGGAAGGAAGGAAGGAAGGAAGGAAGGAAGGAAGGAAGGAAGGAAGGAAGGAAAGATAGATCATACAGTGGTTCTTTCTTCGTATGAGTTATTTCACTTAGCCTTAATGCCCTCAAGATTTATCCATGTTGTCACAGATGGCAAGACTTCATTCTTTTTTGTGACTGAATAGTATTCCATTGTGTGTGTATATATATATATACACTATATATACACACACACCACAATTTCTTTGTCCAGTCATCAGTCGGTAAACACTTAAGTTGTTTCTGTATATTGGCTATTGTAAATAATGCTGTAGTGAACATTGGGCCAGGAGGGGGATATATAGATCTTCTTTGTTAGTGTTTTTGTTTTCTTCAGATAATACCCAGAACTAGGGGCGCCTGGGTGGCTCAGTTGGTTAAGCGACTGCCTTCGGCTCAGGTCATGATCTCGGAGACCCGGGATCGAGTCCCACATCGGGTTCCCTGCTCAGCGGGAAGCCTGTTTCTCCCTCTCTCACTCCCCCTCCTTGTGTTCCCTCTCTGGCTGTGTTTCTCTCTGTCAAATAAATAAAATCTTAAAAAAAAAAAAAAAATACCCAGAACTAGAATTGTTAGATCATATAGTAGTTCTACTTTTAGTTTTATCAGGAACCTCCATACTGTTTTCTATAGTGGCTATACCAGTTTACATTCCCATCATAAGTACACAAGGGGTCCCTTTTCTCTACATCCTCACCAACACTCGTTATTTCTAGTCTTTTTGATAGAGCCATTCTAAAAGGTATGAATGATACTTCATTGTGTTTTGTGGGTTTGTTTTTTTTTTTAAGATTTCTTATTTTAGAGCAAGCAAGCAGGAGGAGGGAGAGAGGGAGAGAATCTCAGATTCCCTGCTGAGTGCAGAGTCCAGCAGGGGGCTCAATTCCAGGACCCTGAGATCATGACTTGAGCTGAAATCAGGAGTCAGACACTTAACTGACTGAGCCACCCAGGTGCCCCACTTATCTGGTTTTTATTTGCATCCCCTAATGATTAATAATGTTAACATCTTTTCATGTACCTGTTGGCCTTAATATGTATTGGGGAAATGGGAAAATGTCTATTTTAATCTTCTGCCCATTTTTGAATTGGAATTGTTTGGGTTTCATTTTTGTTTTGCTCTTCAGTTGTAGAAGTTCTTTTATATTTTGTATATTGGCCCTTTATCAGATACATGATTTGCAAATAATTTATTTCTTTCAGTAGATTGTCTTTTCATTTTGTTGCTAGCTCCCTTTGCTGTGTAGAAGCTTTTTAGTTTGAGGTAGTCCCACTTGTTTGTTTTTGCTTTTTGTTGCTTTTTGCTTTTAGTGTCAGATTCAAAAAAATGATTGCCAAGACCTGTGTTAAGGTTTTTACTACCTATGTTTTCTTCTAGGAGTTTCAGTGGTTTCAAGTTTTTAATCCGTTTTGAGTTTATTTTTGTGTACAGTGTAAGATTATGGTCCCGTTTCATTCTTTTTTATATAGGCTGTGTAGTTTTTTCCCCCACTTTATATTCTTAGCTCCTTTGTCATAAATTAATTGGCCTTACACATGTGGGTTTATTTCTGGGCCTTCTGTTGATCTTTGTGTCTTTTTATTCAAATATAATACTGTTTTAATTACTATATCTTTGTAATAAAGTTTAAAATCAGGGAGCATCATGCCCTTAGTTTTGTTCTCCTCTCTCAATAATCAGGCAGAGGCTTTTAGGCTTCCATACAAATTTTAGAGTTGTTTGTTCCATTTCTATGAAAAATGCTATTGGATTATGAGAGGGATTGCATTGAATCTATATATTGCTTTGGGAAGTGTGGACATTAACAATATTAAATTTTCCAGTCCATGAACACAGACTATCTTTCCATTTATTTGTGTCTTCAGTTTTTTTCCTTACTATCTTATGGTTTTTATTATACAGGTCTCTTACCTTCTTGGTTAAATTTATTCCTGGGTATTTTATTCTTTTTGATGCTTCTGTAAATTGAACTTTTTTTTTTTCCATTTCTTTTTTAGGGTGTATTTCTTTGGGGCACCTGGGTGACTCAGTCATTAAGCATCTGCCTTCGGCTCAGGTCATGATCCCAGGGTCCTGGGATTGAGCCCCGCATTCGGCTGCCTGCTTCTCCCTCTCTGACTCCCCCTGCTTGTGTTCCGTCTCTAGCTTTGTTTCTGTCTGTCAAATGGATAAATAAAATCTTAAAATATATATTTATTTATTTTAGAGAGAGCACAAGCGAGAGGGGCAGAGAAAGAGGGAGAGAGAGTCTCAAGCAAGCTCCATGCTGAGCACAGCCTGACACAGCACTTCATCCCACGTCACCAAAATGTTTCTTCTTTTTTCTTTTATTTTGTAATAGTTAATTCTTCATGCATGCAGCAGCTTTTCATGTATTGATTTTGTATCCTGCAACTTTATTGAATTTATTCTAACAGGTTTTTTATGGCTTTAGAGTCTTCTACATAGAACATAATGTCATCAATAAATAGTGACAGCTTTACTTCTTCCTTTCCAGTTTAGATGCCTTTATTTGTCCTGCCTAATTGCTCTGGCTAGGATTTCCAACACTGTGTTGAATAAAAGTGGAAAGAGTGAGCTCTTGGTCTTGTTTCTGGTTTTAGAGGAAGAGCGTTTAGCTTTTCACCTTTGAGTATGTTAGCTGTGGGCTTGTCGTATATGGCCTTTATTGTGTTGAGGTATGGTTTCTGTATACCCACACTGTTGAGAGTTTTTATCATAGATGGATGTTGAATTTTTCAGATGCTCTTTCTGCATCTATTGAGTTGATCATCTGGTTTTTATCCTTTATTTTGTCAATGTGGTATATCTCATTGACTAATGTGCAGCTGTTGAGCCATCTTGCATCCCTGGAATAAATCCCATTTGATCGTGGTGTATGATCCCTTTAATGTATTGTTGAATTCAGTTTGCTGATATTTTGTTAAAGATTTTTACATTTAGTTCATTGGGATATTGGCCTATAATTTTCTTTTCTTGTGGCATTCTTACCTTCCCTGGTTTTGCTGTCAGTAATGTTTGCTGTCAGGGTAATGTAAAATGAGTTTGAAAGAGTTTTTTCCACTTCTGTTTTTGAAAGAGTGTGAGAAAGACTCATTAATTCTTCTTCAAATGCTTGGTAGAACATAACAAGAACCCATCTTAAAGGGAAGATCTTTCAGTATGCTAAGCCTTGTAAGAGATTTGTTTTCCAAAATAGATATGTCAGACCACAAAATAAGTCTTAATAAATTTTAAGAGGATTGAAATCCTATCAGGCATCTTTTCTAACCACAGTAGTATGAAACTAGAAAATTAATTACACAAAAGACCGGAGAATTCACAAATTTGTGGATATTAAACAGTCTGCTGCTGAACAACCAGTGGATCAAAGGAGAAATTAAAAGACAACTTTGAAACAAATGAGAATGGAAATAAGGCAGGCAGATTTATGAGGTGCAGCAAGAGCAGTTCAAAGAGGGAAGGTTGTGGCAATAAATGCCCACCTCAAGAAACCAGAGAAGTCTAGACCTAACTTTATACCTCAAGGAACTGAAAAAACAACACACGAAGTCCAAAGTTAGTACAAGGAAGGAAATAACAAAGACTAGAGCAGAAATTAATAAAATAGAGACTAAAAAAAGACAATAGAAAAGATGAAGGAAACAAAGAACTGGTTCTCTGAAAAGATAAAATTGACAGGGGTGCCTGGGTGGCTCAGTCAGTTAAACATTTGTCTTTAGCTCAGATCATGATCCCAGGGTCCTGCAATCAAGGCCTCACATTGGACTTATTGCTCAGCATGGAGCCTGCTTCTCTCTCTGCTCCTCCTCCCTGCTCATGGTCTCTCTCTGTCTCTCTCAAATAACTAAAATCTTTTTAAAAAGGGGGGAGGGGTTGTGCACCTGAGTGGCTCAGTCATTAAGCTCAGGTTATGATCCCGGAGAACTGGGATCAAGCCCCACATCGGGCTCCCTGCTTGGCGGGAAGCCTGCTTCTCCCTCTATCACTCCCTCTGCTTGTGTTCCCTCTCTAGCTGTGTTTCTCTCTGTCAAATAAATAAATAAATTTTAAAAAAAAATACAGTTACTTTCCAACAATTGCACAACCTAGAAGATAGAAGAAATGGATAAATTCCTAGAAATATACAACCTACCAAGACTGAATCATGAGGAAGTAGAAAATCTAAACAGATGAATAACTAGTAAGGAGGCTGGATCAATAATCAAAAACTCCAAAAAAAAAAAAAAAAAAGTCCAGGATCAGACTGTTCCACTGGTGAATTCTTCTAAACAAATCAAAGAATTAATGGTTGCACTCTTTCACTAGTAACTCATATTTAGTCCTCCTTTATTCAGCAGATATTTGGTGAACATACTTTATATGAGGCAGAGGGAGGGTCAGAGGGAAAGAATCTCAAGCAGACTCCCCACTGAGTGCACGGAGCCTGAAGTGGGGGTCCACTTAGGGCTGAATTTTACCACCCTGAGATCATGACCTGACCTGAAATCTCTAGTTGGACATATAACCTACTGAGCCATCCAGGCGCCCCTGTTAGTCAGTTCAGAATGAATTGGTCTAAATGTTTTCTTTTGAAATGAAGTTCTGTTTGAGTTTTCAGTAAGTTTTTATAATATCAAGGAAGTGGCTTCCTTGATAGTCCTGGAAGATCATTATTCAGTGGTCAGCATATAAATATATTTTCTTTGACCGGTCTTAGATAATCCCTTAGTTGATGTTATGGTAGAAGTTTAGCAGAAGTGTATGTATTTTTGTAAATAATAACAATACATTAATGGAAGTATGTAATAGTATCCTGAATAATTATATATTTTTTTAAAGTTTGTAAGTATATAATTAGAAACACCTGATTATAGCAAGTCATGCTTTTAAAAAGCAGTGTTTTATTATGACTTTATTCTTGGATTCCCTACCTTAAAATATTTAAGAAAAAATTTAAGTAAAATATTTGTTTTAAGTAACATACTTAAGTTAAAAAAACATTTAAAATGAATTTTTTCTTCATTTCGGTTTATTCACTAGATCTTTTTTAGTAGTTGGAAAAGCTGTGGTAGTTCCCAAGTGTGTTAGAAACAGTTGTCAAGTGTGGTTCTTTACAACGTGAGTCTGGGAGCTGTTTCTAAACACACAGTTACTAGCACAGATTTGCTTAAGTTTCCAATCTGATCTGTGGCTATGGGTAAGTAATGTAGAATATGTATAATATTTGTGGGGGGAAAAAACTACTGTAAATTAAATTCCATAAACTCTAACTTCAGGTTACTATATAACCTAAAGGACTTGGAACCCCAGCCAAGCAGTAGTACATTTTTGGTAAGCCTTTAAGATAGTTAAGTATATAAAAATTATGTTATTCTTTTAGCTTCAGAATGTATATTGAGTCTGTTCTTTTGTTGAAGTGAGTCCTAAAATAAATTTTTGGTCATATTTAATATCAAAGAATTCAAAGATTTTTTAGTTAAAGAAGTTGCTTATTTTCTAGATAGCTTTACTTAAACCTTGGCTCCTATTAATTGTGAAGACTCTGGTATATTTGTAGAGGGTTTACAGTAAAATCTAAAAATTACAAAATGAAAACTAATGTTTGTGTGTGTATGGCATCCCTTTAAATTGTATGGTGTACTATCTTTTAGAGCACTAAAAAGGGTTTTTTTGTTGTTGTTGTCTTTTAAGATTTTATTTTTTTATTTTTTTTTAAGATTTTATTTATTTGACAGAGAGAGATCACAAGTAGACAGAGAGGCAGGCAAAGAGAAAGGAGGAAGCAGACTCCCTGCTGAGCAGAGAGCCCGATGTGGGCCTCCATCCCAGGACCCTGAGATCATGACCTGAGCCGAAGGCAGTGGCTTTAACCCACTGAGCCACCCAGGTGCCCAAGATTTTATTTTTGAATAACTCTGCACCTCTAGTGGGGCTCAGACTCAGAGCCCTGAGATCAAGAGTCGCGTGGTCTACTGACTTAGCCAGCCAGGTGCCCTAGAGCACTGATAAGGTCTTAATAAAAGTGTGTGTGTGTCACTGATTTTTTAAAATTTGGCCTACTAGAATATTAAAAATTAAATTTAAAAATTACATATGTGTGGGTACCTGACTGACTTAGTTGAAAAAGCATATGACTCTTTATAAATATAGATTTCAAAGAGCATTTTATTATTTTTAAAGATTTTATTTATTTATTTGTCAGATAGCACAAGCAGGAGTAGGGGTAGAGGGAGAAGCAGGCTCTGTGCTCAGCAAGGAGCCTGATGCAGGACTCGTTCCAGAACCCTGAAGATCATGACCTCTGAGCCAAAGGCAGACACTTACCGGACTGAGCCACCCAAGTGTCCCCAAGAGCATGTGACACTTGATCTCAGGGTCATGAGTTTCAGCCCTACGTTGGGTGTAGAGATTACTAAAAAAATAAAGAAATTTTTAAAATTATGTATATGGATCGCATTCTGTTTCTATTTAAATATTGCTGACTATTTCCTCACTGAAAATTATGTTTTCTCTAAGTTATGGTTGAAATTGAGTATTTTTGGTATTGAGAATTATTTTTTGTTAGTCTTAGATTACAGCTTGGCATCTAAATATTGGCATTCTAGTACTAGATGTAAAGGTGAAACTGATAGTTAAAAGAAATTTAACAAAATGTTATTTTGAGGACTTGCTTTTAGACTTTGTTGTTGGAACAAACTCATAACTAATATTTTATGATTTCTTGATTCTTGGATTGGAGCTAGTTTGGCAGTTACCAATAACCATTCATTTTATTCATTGACTCATTTATTTATTTAACAGTTTTTTGTTTACTTGCTTCATATGTGCCAAATCTATCTTGGGGAATACTTCTCCATAATTTTGGGAGGGAACAAAAAATAATGGATGTACATGTAAATGAATTCCTGGAGTTGGAGGTAGAAAGAAATGAAGTGGTTCCTGTGCAGGTTTTTGTTTTCTGTAAAGTAGTATGTAAGGTCATCATAGTTCACCACTAGTGATGGTTTCTAGGAAAACTTCCTTGAATTGAAAAAAACTAAAGTGTTCTCCTTCGATGTCAATCAACTTTTATTGAGTGCTTAACGGACAGCAAAGTAGACACTGCAGAAGAATATAAACGAGGTCTTGGTGCACCTGAGTGGCTAAGTCAGTTAAGTGTTCAGCTCTTGATTTTGGCTCCGTTAAGCATTCAACTCTTGATTTCCACTCAGGTCATAATATCAGGGTCCTGGGATTGAACTCCTGTGTCGAGCCTCATGCCAGGGAGTCTGCTTGAGATTCTCTCCTCCCTCTGCCCTCCCTTGCCCTCAGGGCTTATATTTTTGTTAGGAAAATATGGCATAAACCAAAAATGTAAATAATGGGATAAGACAGTTATGACATAAAATACTACAAATTTTTACACAGTTCTACAAGAATTCAGAAAAGGAAAAGAACACTAATGACCATAGTAGGTTTTTTTTTTAATTCTCCTTTACTTCTTCTTATAATAATGGCCAAGTGACCTTTTCAGAATGACCCCCTTTTTAAATACTTTATAACACTAACTTACTCTCAGAACAGTCAGTGGTAACTTATTTTATAAGAACTGTATAGAAATTCAGCACATATTCTTTACCTCAGTAAAAGTTAGAATTTAATACAGCTCTAGAACTGTGCTTTGAGTGCTTCAGTACAGGACAGTATTTACAAATGGGAAGTTGAGGTAACAGTGGTGTATTACACACTTCAAATTATGTAGCTTTGTGTATTTGGTGTGAACTTCAGGTTGCAGCTGAGTTAACTAACACCTTTTCTTTCCATTTAGTATCTCTGAATTCCTTACTTTTCAGTCTTTAGTATTTGTTGTGCTGATGGTGAGAAGGAAAGGATTCTGGGGTGGGTGGGTGAGGGTAGGTATCTATAATAATAAGATCTGTAGATTTTAAGTAGGAATGGGAGTGGGGTGAGAGAGTGGGTTGTAAAGGTTGAATTGTTTTGAGAATGTACTTCTGAGTGTTACAGAAACTGTCAGCAGCATTATGAACCAAGCTGATAGAGATATCATCCCCACATGCATATACACTAGAAACATACGGAAATGTAACACAAAACAAGAGCAAAACTGTAAATGCATAGCTAAGCCTAAGGAAGGAAAGAAGAGAAGGAAACCAGAAATGAGAGAAGTCAAATCAAAGCAAGTGGGAGTTGGTGCTGCTGTATAAAATAGCACAAGGGGGCGCCTGGGTGGCTCAGTTGGTTAAGCGGCTGCCTCTGGCTCAGGTCATGATCCTGGAGACCTGGGATCGAGCCCCACATCAGGCTGCCTGCTTCTCCCTCTCTTAGTCCCTCTGCTTGTGTTCCCTCTCTGGCTGTGTTTCTCTCTGTCAAATAAATAAATAGCACAGGGACCTTTTGGTCCTGGGATATCTCTCCTAAGGGATCTGGGGCAGAGTTTTAGTGCATATATGGGGATGGAAGATATGTGGCCTTGGATCTTTTCAAAATAGAGCTAGCACTAAGATCCAGGCATACGGCCTAGAACCTGAAACAGCTTCCATAATTGTGCAAAATTTTTAACAAGTGACCAGTGATAATCTAAAGAATAATATAAAGTAAGATTGTGTAAAAATTTAAAAGAATAATAAAAGGGGGTAGATGAGGCATGATGATGTAATAGACCTATTTAGAAAAAGAAACAATAGACTTGAAAAAGAAAAAACAAATCAACTTTCAGAAATTAAAAATATAAAAATGAAGTGGCACCTGGCCAGCTCAGTTGGTAGAGCATGCAACCTTTGATCTCAGGTGTGAGTTTGTGCCCCACATTGGGTGTAGAGATTATTTAAAGATAAAATCTTTTTTGTGTGTGTGTATATATATATATAAATGGATATATAAATTGTCTTGAGGTGGGTTAAATAGCAAATCAGGTATCATTGATATGGCTGAAAAGGAAAGAAAATCTAGAGGCACTTGGCTGGCTCAGTTCATGGGTCATGTGACTTGATCTCAGGGATTCTAGGTTCGAGCCCCATGGGTGTAGGGATTACTTAAGAATAAATTTTTTTATAATTTTTTTGTTTGTTTTTTAAAAGATTGTATTTATTTGTCAGAGAGAGAGAGAGCACAGGCAGAGGGAGAAGCATGCTCTCCCTGTTGAGCAAGGATCCCGATGCAGGACTTGATCCTAGGACCCTGGGATCATGACCTGAGCCGAAGGCAGACGCTTAACCAACTGAGCCACCCAGGCATCCCTAAGATCTTTTTTTAAAAAAGGAAAGACAAGTCTAGCAAATGGTTAAGAACTAAATCGAAAATGTAATCCAAAAGTAAAAAGGTGAAAGTACAAGGTTGAAAAAATACTAGGCTGACATAAATCACAACCAAAAGCTGTTAGGAAAATATTATCAGGCAAAATAGATTTATTTTATTTATTTATTACAAAGAGAGCAGGAGCAGGAGATAGAGAATCTCAGGCAGGCTCCACACATCTCGGGGCTCACGACTGCTATACCTGTGACCTGAGATGAAACCAAGAGTCACATGCCTAACCAACTGACTGAGCCATCCAGGCAGCCCTCAGGCAAAAAGAGATTTTTAAGGCAAAGCATTATTAAGGATAAAACGAACCAGGGCACCTGGGTGGCTCAGTCGTTAAGTGTCTGCCTTCGACTCAGGTCATAGTCCCAGAGTCCTGGGATTAAGCACGGCATCAGGCTCCCTGTTCATTGGGAGGCCTGCTTCTCCCTCTCTCACTCTCCTTTTCTTGTATTCCCTCTCTAGCTGTGTTTCTCTCTCTAAAATAAATAAAATCTTTTTTAAAAATGCGTAAAGAAAACCATTGCATAATGATGAAATAATTCACCAGGAGGAAGTAATAGTCTTGAACCTATTTGTCCAAATAACATTATCTTAAAGTGTACAAAGCAAAATTCTACATGCTACAGGGTGCCTGGGTGGCTCAGTGGGTTGAGCCTCTGCCTTCGACTCAGGTCATCTCAGGGTCATAGGATCGAGGCCCCATTGGGCTTTCTGCTTAGCGGGAAGCCTGCTTCCTCTCTCTCTCTGCCTGCTTCTCTGCCTAGTTGTGATCTCTCTGTCCAAAAAAAAAAAAAATTAAAAAAAAAATTCTACATACTACAAATAAAAGACTACCTACAGATAGTGAGTTTTGCACATTTCATTCAGAGGTTAATAAATGACATCATCACTGCTACCATCCCCAACAAAAGTAAACACATAAATTATGTGAACAACACAGTTAACAAACTTGATCTTTTAGATGTGTTTAAACTTTAAAAAATAGAACGTAGATGCTCTATTAAAGCACACAGGAAACATTTATAGAAATTAATCGCATATTAAACTACAAAGGGGTGACACCACAAATAGGCATATCACATTGGCTACAGTACGGTTCATAGAAAACTTGCTTGGTTTTCCAAGTCTCACTTGAAAGTGATGTTATTAGAATAATATTTAAATGAAAAAAATAGCAAAAACATTTATTGAATACTTACATGAGCCAGGCACACTACTGAGTGTTTTGCATGTGTTACTCTATTTAAATCCCTTCAGCCCTGTGAATTACAAAACACCATTGTCTTTAATGGATGAGAGAAGTTAGGTTTAAAAATGGGCAAATTAAGCCCAAGCTCCGCTATTGGAAATTAACCTCTCTTTTTAATATTACACTGCTTTAAACCCCACCTTTTTTTATAAAGATTTTATTTATTTATTTGACAGGATCACGAATAGGCAGAGAGGAGGAAGCAGGCTCCCTTCTGAGCAGAGAGCCCGACGTAGGCCTCGATCCCAGGACCCTGAGATCATGACCTGAGGCCTCTGAGCCACCCAGGTGCCCGCCTCCGCTTTTTTTTTTTTTTTTAAGATTTTATTTATTTGACAGAGAGAGAGATCACAAGTAGAGCGGCAGGCAGAGAGAGAGGAGGAAGCAGGTTCTCTGCCGAGGGAGGCTTCAATCTCAGGATTCTGAGCTGAAGGCAGAGGCTTTAACTCACTTACCCACCCAGCTCCCCCCCCTTTTTAAGATTTTTTATTTATTTACTTGAGAGAGAGAGATTGAGAGAGTGAGAGCAAACATGAGAGAGGAGAAGGTCAAAGGGAGAAGCAGACTCCCCGCAGAGCTGGGAGCCAGACCTGGGACTCCATCCTGGGACTCCCAGATCATGAATACCAACAGGTCAAGGAATAGAACTTCGCTGGCCACTGTAGTACCCTTTTTGTGCCCTGTTCCAATTATAATCTTTTCTTTCCCCAACAAAACATTTTTATGGTTTTTTTGGAGGGATTTTTCTTTATAATTTTTTTAAAGATTTTATTTATTTATTGACAGAGAGTGAGGTCACAAGTAGGCAGAGAGGCAAGCAGAGAGACCAGGCTCCCTGCTGAGCAGAGCCTGATGTGGGCCTCGATCCCAGGACCGTGAGATCATGACCTGAGCTGAAGGCAGAGGCTTTAACTCACTGAGCCACCCAGGCACCCTTATAATTTTAATACCAGAGTGTACGTACTTAAGCAGTACACTTCAGATTTGCTTATTTATTCCCCACTGTTTTTCCCATGCAATTTATGTGTCGAGGAAACTGTTAACAGTTTGACCATGACCATTTAGAGTTTCTTACAGGTTTGTTCATTTTCACAGTGGGTGTTTTGGCAAAACTTGGTGGGTGCTGTTGTGTTCTTCCCCGAAGGCAGTCACTTAACAGACTGAGCCACCCAGACACCCAAAAGAGACTGCAAATTTTTATTATTTCTTCATTTATTAGTGAAATATTTCTCTAGAAAAACTTCCTCTCAGCCAGTACTTGATTACCTGGTGGTCCAGTTTATGTAAGAGAGGAAGAATAAATGTTTATGTCTTGCTTTTTACTTTTAAGTATCATTACTCAGGGATTTAAATATATTTTTTTCAGTTCATTCATTCTTATCAATGCTCAAATTGTCCCATCTTTGGCCAGCAGGAGCCTCTTCAAGTTAGCTTCCTGCCATCATGGAGTTTACATATTTTAGTAAATATATGTATTTATAAGCATATTTATGCAGCCTCAAAACACACACTAAACATTGTTCTGTATATTTTGGGTTTTAATATTTATTATATTTAGCAGCAGTTCCTTATCAGTCTGTGTAGAACTGCTTTATATGTTGTAGTGACCACATAATAGTCTATGTATAGCTGCACATAGTTTAATAGTTATTGATGAACATTTTGATTGTTATCCTGCAATATTATAAACAGTACTATAGTAAATATCCTCATACATAGTACTTTGCCCACATATGTGAATATAGTTACAGAATCAATTCCCAGAAATCAAATGCTAAGTAATAATAGCTATTGCAAATTGCTGTCCTTAAAGCAGTTAGGAACGTCCCCCCCTCGTATTATCCTTTGATGATACTAGTATGTAATCATACTTTTTGATCTTTAATAATCTGCATAAAAAATCTCATTGTTTTTATTAGCATTTAAACTTAATTCTGAGTTGTCTGTTCATATCCTTGGACTAATTTTCTATTAAATTGTTCATCTTTTCCATACTAATATATAGGCATACAGATATAATAAGGAAATTAGCCTTCTTTGACATGTATTGCAAATATTTTTTTCCTTACTGTGTTGCTCCATTAATTATGTTTACAGTGTTCATGTTCTAAGCAAAATTTTAAAACTTTACATAATTACTCAAATCTATTAGCTTTTTTTTTTTTTTTTAAGATTTTTATTTATTTGACAGAGAGAAACACAGCCAGAGAGGGAACACAAGCAGGAGGAGTGAGAGAGGGAGAAGCAGGCTTCCTGCCAAGCAGGGAGCCTGATGTGGGACTCGATCCCCGGTCTCTGGGATCATGACCTGGACGAAGGCAGTCGCTTAACCAACTGAGCCACCCAGGTGCCCCAGCTTTTTTTTTTTAACAATTTATACTTAAGAGTTAAAAGTACAGTACAAGGAAGGATTTTTTTTTTCCCTCTGATTGCCTTCAGAATTTGCCAGTCTCTTGTCCCAGCCACCTTCTAATACATAAGGGTGTATTTCCTACAAAAAAAAAAAAAAAAGATAGACTCCTAAATCACAGTACTAGAGCTGTTAAAATCAGAAAATTAATAGTGACATATTACTACCTTCTAATCCTTTGACCCCCATTCAAGTTTCACTGATTGTCCTAATAGCAGGATCCAGTTCAGAATCATATGTTGCATTTAATTGCTGTATCTTTTCTATGTTCTTCATCCTGGAACAGTTCCTTAGACTTTGCTTGACTTTCAAGACTTTAACAATTTTGAAAGTTATTAAAACAAGTTAGAACAAATTTGCGTTTGTCTGAAGTTTCTTCAAATTAGATTTAGGTTATATATCTTTATCATAGAAGTGATGCTGACTTCCATTACTCTATTTATTTGATGAATCTCTTGTATGTAGCTAGTCTTCTAGTTCCACCATCCCTTCCTCTTTGTGATGTCCTCTCCCTACTCTTGCTCTGGCTCTCCATTTTAGGCTGCCCTCCCACCCACCCATCCCCCAAACTTCCTTCTTATCCTTCTTGAGCTCTAGCACTTTATGCCACATTTTGAGTGTGTGCACTGTCTGCATAGATACCCTTTCCTTTTCTTTCTCCCCCCCTTTTTTTTAAGATTTTGTTTACTCATTTGAGAGAGGGCATGGGGGGAAGGGTCAGAGGGAGAAGCAGACTCCCTGTAGAGCAGGGATCCCAATGTGGGACTAGATCCCGGGACTCCAGGATCATGACCTGAGCCAAAGGCAGTTGCTTAACCAACTGAGCCACCCAGGCATCCCTGCGTAGATACCCTTTTCATCCTGCTTGATGTCTGATACCCTACACTAGACTGTCCCTTTCCACGGATACCCTCCTCACCCTGCTTTGATTCTGGCACCTCTTGCAAGACTACCCTTTCCACTCCACTTGGATGTAACCATTGTGGTAGTAAGTCTTTCATTCCCTTCATCAAGTAAACATGCTCCTCACCTTTTTTTAAATGCCTTCCAAAATTTGTGTTACACCTCTTCTCCACTTTAACATTGTAAAAAATAATTTTCATTTTCTTTTAGTGATTTGATTTATTTGTATTTAAATATATGTTCTGGAGCATCTGAGTGGCTCAGTCAGTTGAGCAGCTGACTTTTGATTTCAGCTCAGATCATGATCTTGTGGTCCTAGGATCCAGCCCTGCGCAGGTTAGGCTCTGTGCTCAGCAGGGAGTCTGCTTCAGGATTCTCTCTCTCTGCTCCTCCCCCTGCTCACTCAACTCTCTCTCAAATAAATAAATCTTTAAAAAAAATAGGGGTGCCTTGGTGGCTCATTTGGTTAAGCGACTGCCTTCGGCTCAGGTCATGATCCCGGAGACCCAGGATCGAGCCCCACGTCGGGCTTCCCACTCGGCGGGAAGCCTGCTTCTCCCTCTCTCAGTCCCTCTGCTTGTGTTTCCTCTCTAGCTGTGTTTCTCTCTGTCAAATAAATAAAATCTTTAAAAAAAATTACACACACACACACACACACACACACATATGCTCTGTCTTGAAATTTATTATGAAGTGAGAAATGAAGTCCAACATTTCTTCATGATGTTTATCCAGTTGGCTGGAATTTTATTTATTTCACTGAGAGCACAAGCAGGGGAAGAAGGAAAGGGAGAAACTGGCTCACAAGACCAATAGACAACTGCAGGGCCCCCCACTTGGGTGGAATTTTATATAAATGTTATATCTAGGGGCGCCTGAGTGGCTCAGTCAGTTAAGCATATGCCTTCAGCTCAGGTCATGATCCCAGGTTCCTGGGAACGAACCCCACATTGCAGGGAGCCCGCTTCTCCCTCTGCCTGCCACTCCCACTGCTCATTCTCCCCTGTTATCTCTCCCCCTCTCTCAAGTTAAAAAAAAGTTGTATCTACCTCCTTTCCCCCTAAAAAATTTATGAAGTTTCTTAAAAGCATATTGCATCCAAGAGCTTTTTTTAAAAAATGGGTGTCATTTTTCGTGTTGCTTTTGTTTATAACAGATGATGATGTACCTGCAGATATGGTTGCTGAAGAATCAGGTCCTGGTGCACAAAATAGTCCATACCAACTTCGTAGAAAAACTCTTTTGCCAAAAAGAACAGCGTGTCCTACAAAGAGCAGTATGGAGGTAAATTAAAAATAACTGCTTTTCTTTTTGTAATGAAAGAATTGTTAGAGACAGAATGGGAATTGTCACCATTTTTTTAAAAGTATGCTTATGTATAGTAAAAATATTTGCTTAATTATTTTTCATTTTATTTTTGAAGGGTGCCTCAACTTCAACTACAGAAAACTTTGGTCATCGTGCAAAACGTGCAAGAGTATCTGGAAAATCACAAGATCTGTCAGGTATTTCCTTTGAGAACACTAAGGGGTAGTATCTTTCTAATTTTGTTTGATACCAAAAAATTTAAAATTATATATAGTTTAATGGTGCATTTGGAATTGAGAGGGTGATATTATAGAATAAGCATGAGAATCCTGACCTCTTACTCTTAACTTTAACTGTTATATAAAAATACATTTTATTCAGTTGTGATATGGTTTCAGTTGTGGAGCATAAGGAGTAACATGGAGGATATTAAGAGAAGGAAAGAAAATGTGAACTGGGGTAAATCAGAGAGGGAGACAAAGCATGAGAGATTTTGGGCTCTGAGAAACAGACTGAGGGTTTTGGAAGGGAGGTAGGGGATGGGTGAGCCTGGTTGGGGTATTAAGGAGGGCACATATTGCCTGGAGCACTGGGTGAGGTGCATAAACAATGAATCCTGGAACACTTAAAAAATAAAATAAATTATTAAAAAATACATTTTATGTATTTACCCATTTTCTGAAATGGTACATAACAGCTAAAAGAAAGACTAAGTCGGGACAAAAGAAGGTAAATGTGTGTGTCATTTATCAAAGCAAAATGTGCAAGACTGTCATCAAAATATGACTGTCATCAAAAAAATCTGTAGTCCTTAGATAAAATGAAAATTATGCTTTTTTGTGAGAAACTTGTTAGCACAACAAATAGATTGTTTACATTGTTTGCTAATCTCTCTATAGCAGCACCGGCTGAACAGTATCTTCAGGAGAAACTACCAGATGAAGTGGTTCTAAAAATCTTCTCTTACTTGCTGGAACAGGATCTTTGTAGAGCAGCTTGTGTGTGTAAACGCTTCAGTGAGCTCGCTAATGATCCAATTTTGTGGTAAGTGAAAATTTATTTCTTATTATCTTGATATATTATTTCCCAACCCAAATGCTAAAAGATATTAGGGAGGTTGAAATGCAAATTGGTAGTTACAGTTCGAACAAAATTAGAATGCTTATAAGTTCCAAGTTACCTGTTTATCACAAATGTAGGTTTTTGGTCTGAGTGGCATTTATAAAATAATAAATGAAGTACTTTCTCTGCTACTTAACACTTAATAGCAACTAAGTGATTGTGGGAAATATTTTTTTATTTAAATTTTAGCTTTTTAGACTCAGAACTATGTCTAATTTAAAACCGGTAATTCAATCTGATAGTTTACTATGAAAGTAAATTTTGATACATCACTTTTAGAAAATGTTGACAGTTGTATTCATGAACCTTAAAATATGCATGCCCTTTGACCCACATAATTCCACTTCTGGAAATTTTTTTTGCCTTACATACAATTTTTTTAATAGCACAGTTAATAGTGGGGGGAAATTAGAAATAATCTAAATATCCAGGACTAAGGGAATGTACTAACAATGTAATGTTTACTTGAAGGGTGGTAATAAAGGCATTTAGCAGTAATTTTTACAGAGTTGTTAGTAACATGGGAAAATGCTGTGTTCTTTTTTTTTTTAAATGCTACATTCTAAGTAAGTTTTTGAAAATACAAAATCTTAGGTGCTATATAATCACAACTCTAATAATGAAACTATCTGTAGATAAAAAGACAGGAAGGAAACACTGCTTTGTAAAGGAAGTGATAATAGTTACTATGACTACATTTCTGAGAGTTGATGGTTTTTGATAATAGGATATAAATGAACTGAAAATATATGAAAAGTTAATTTCAGACTGTTCCCTAAAAAAATTTTGAAGAATTGACACTTTATTTTGGGAGGTGGACTATTTTTTATATGTAGTTACATTGTTTTTAGCAAAAACACTATTTTATAGTTGAAATTTTATTTTTATATTCTTACATGTTTTTGAAGGATCAGATAATTTTTCTAGTTGTTTAAAGGATTTTTTTTTTTTTTAAGATTTTATTTATTTGACAGTAACACATCTAGAGAGGGAACACAAGTAGGGGGAGTGAGAGAGGGAGAGGCAGGCTTCCTGCCAGGCAGGCAGCCCAGTGCGGGGCTTGACCCTGGGACTCCAGGATCGTGACCTGAGCCCAAGGCAGACGCTTAATGACTGAGCCAGCCACCCAGGTGCTCCTTAAAGGACTTATTATAAAGACATCTTTTGTTCCTTTCCTCCTACAGGAAACGATTATACATGGAAGTTTTCGAATATACTCGCCCTATGATGCATCCTGAACCTGGCAAATTCTACCAGATTAATCCAGAAGAATATGAACACCCAAATCCTTGGAAAGAGAGTTTCCAGCAGTTGGTATGAAGTATAAATGGAAAATACTGCTTTATATTCATAAGTAAAAGCTTCTTTTTAAAAAAATTAATTTAAACTCCAGAATAGGTTTCAAGCCAAAGAAAAGATTTATCACTCAACAAAGTGTTCAACAGTTCTTTTCACTGCTGACATATTTATTAATAATTTAAACAGTGATAGTAAGCATCAGTAGCCTGAGAGCAGTTATACTTTTTATGGGTCTTTTGAACCTTTTCTTAAATTATTAGCGTTCAGTAGTTGTTTTAAGTTTTATATAGTCTTTTATGAGTGATTCTCAACTAGGGGTGATTTTGCTCCACAGGGGACATTTGGCAATGTCTGGAGACTTTTTGGTTGTCACAGCTGGAGAAGAGGATTCTACTGGTATCTAGTGGGTAGAGGCCAGGGATGCTGCTAAACATCTTAAAGTGATGCACAGGACAGCCCCCACAACAGAGAATTACTGTCCCAAAATATCAGTAGTGCTGAGATTAACAAATTTTGTCCTTTCTTACTGGATGTTACTGATTCATAAGCTGTTTCAGATTTTACATTGCACTATAAAACAGAAAATTAGTTGGAATAATCGCTAATTGTTTTCAGTATTTAATAAAAAATATACAGTATTTAGAATATGTTTACATTAGTAGTCAATGTTTGTTTCTGGTTTTTTTGTTTTGTTTTGTTTTTTGTTTTGTTTTTTGACATTTTAGTATAAAGGTGCACATGTAAAGCCAGGATTTGCTGAACATTTCTACAGTAATCCTGCAAGATATAAAGGAAGAGAAAATATGTTGGTATGTTTGATTTGTATTTTTATAAGACTTAAAATGGTAATCTTTCAGTTCTGTACTGACACTTCTATTTTTTTCTAGTATTATGATACAATTGAAGATGCCCTTGGTGGGGTACAAGAAGCTCATTTTGATGGACTTATCTTTGTTCATTCTGGAATATACACTGATGAATGGATATATATTGAATCTCCAATCACCATGATTGGTGCAGGTATTCTGAAATGCACTGTCGTTAAAATTTTAATTTATTATTTACATGATGGGTTTTTTAAATGCTAGTGACTTAAAATCCAGTGAACTTTGGTAATAGCTTTAGGGTTAAAAAAGAACAGGAATATTGCCTATTGCAATGAAAACAGGAGGATTCAGAAATTACAGATGTATCTTTTTTTAGAGAGAAAGAGAAGTGGTTGGGGGCAGAGGGATAGAGAGAAAATCTGAAATAGGGGCTTGATCTCATGACCCTGAGATCATGACCTGAGCCAAAATCAAGAGTTGGAGACCTGACTGAAGCACCCAGATGCCCCAATTTCTTTTTCTTTTTTTTTTTTTAAGCTGTATCTTGATGTCTATACTTTGTCCACCTTGTTATTCATTAAGGAAAGTTATTTGTTTTATCTTTTCTTTGAAAATAAAGATGGTTAATGCTTCTGTTGCTGTGTTTTTAATGAAAGAGCTGTCCTTCTTAAATTTTTTTGTACTATTTCAAAGCTATTTATATAGTCAAATTTCTAAGAATAAATGTAATAGTTGTTGAGCATGGATCAGTCATCTCAAGATTTTTGATTTTTTAAGGACATGGTACGTGGACCATTTAAAGATAGCTAGTAATTATTACTTGTTATTAAAAGTTGCATTTGGGGGCGTCTGAGTGGCTCAGTTGGTTAAGCAACTGCCTTCGGCTCAGGTCATGATCCCGGAGACCCAGGATCAAGTCCCACATTGGGCTCCCTGCCCAGCGGGAGGCCTGCTTCTCCCTTTCTCACTCCCCTTGTTTGTGTTCCCTCTCTGGCTGTGTTTCTGTCAAATAAATAAAATCTTTAAAAAATAAAACAAAATAAAAGTTGCATTTGGGTGCCTAGGTGGCTCAGTGGGTTAAAGCCTCTGCCTTCAGCTCAGGTCATGATCTCAGGGTCCTGGGATCCAGGCCTGTTTTCTCCTCTCTGCCTGCCTGCCTCTCTGCCTACATGTGATCTCTGTCTCTGACAAATAATTAAATAAAATCTTTAAAAAAAAAAAAAAAAGTTGCATTTACTGTCCCTTATTTCCACCACAGAGAAAAGGGGGGAGGGTATAGAAAATCTTGCCTAGTGATTTGCTGTATCAGATTTCCAAATCAAGGCCAGTATTAGAAGTAAGTTTAAATTAGGACATTTCTCTCTTTCTCTCTCTTGTAATCATCCCCTTCTCCTTTCCTCTCCCTGAGCTCTTTTTCTGGTGCTGCTGGAAGTGATTCTGTTTCCACAAGAAACTATTTTTTAGTAGGTCATTGTATTTGATACTAAATACTATTAGAAGTTAAACATTAGGGGCACCTGGGTGGCTCAGTTGGTTAAGCAACTGCCTTCAGCTCAGGTCATGATCCCGGAGACCTGGGATCGAGTCCCACATCGGGCTCCCTGCTCTGCAGGAAGCCTGCTTTTCCCTCTCTCACTCCCCCTGCTTGTGTTCCCCCTCTGGCTGTGTTTCTCTCTGTCAAATAAATAAAATCTTTAAAAAAAAAAAAAAAAAGAAGTTAAACATTATTAGGGATGCCTTGGTGGCTCAGTCAGTTAAGTGTCTGCCTTCGGCTCGGGTCGTGATCCAAGAATCCTGGGATTGAGTCCCAAGTCGGGCTCCTTGCTCAATGGGAAGCCTTCCTCTGCCTCTGCTTATGCTGTCTTCCTCTCTCTCTCTCTCTCTCTCTCTCTCTCTCTCTCTCTCTCTCTCTTTCTCCCTCTCTCATAGTCTTAAAGAAAAAAAATTATTAGAAGTATTGTTATACATGAATTTGAGTATAATGATACTCAAAGAATATCCACATTAAATATGACTGCCTATAGTGAAGGCCCGTGAAACATAGTTATCTCATTAAATGAACATTATTCTATACTCAATACTAATACTAATGTTTTTTAAAGCTCCCTTTCCATATTATGCTAAGTGAAATAAGGCAGAGAAAGACAAATAACAAGTGATTTCACTTGTATGTGGAATCTAAAAACAAAACGACAAAAAAGAAACAGACTCATAAATATACAGATTGTACAGGTGGTTTGCAGGAGGGAGATGGGTGGGCAGATAGCAGAAAAAGGTGAAAGGGATTAAGAAGTGCAGACTTCCAGTTACAAGATAAATGTCACAGGATGAAAAGTATAGCATGGGGAGTATAATCAGTAATAGAGTAACAGGACACTTGGGTGCTTCACTTGGTTGGGTGTCTGACTCAATTTTGACTCAGGTCATGACCCTCACGATCCTGGGGCTCTGCGCTCAGTGGGAGTCTGCTTGAGGATTCTCTCCTCTCTGCCCCTTCCTCACTCAACTTGTGTTCTCTTTTTCTCTCAAGTAAATAAATCTTTAAAAAAATATAACTTTGGTGGCAGAAACTTAAGCATAATGAGCATTTTGTAATATATACAGTTGTGTACAGGTTGTATACAACATGTATACAGGCTACTGTGTGTATATCTGAGGCTAATATGTGAACTATACTTCAATTAAAATTTTTCTTGGAAAATGAGAGAAATTCCCCCTCAAAAAAGTACCTAACCCAGAAACAGTAAAAGTTTTTGTTTTACTAGTTTGATGACAGCCTTTTTTACTGATTAAAAAATTGAATTTTTGGGGTCCCTGGGTAGCTAAGTTCTTAAGCATTGGCCTTCGGCTCAGGTCATGATCCCAGGGTCCTGGGATCAAGGCCCACATCTGGCTCCCTGCTCAGCGGGAAGTCTGCTTCTCCCGCCCCATTCCTGCTGTTTGCGTTCCCTCTCTCGTTTCTTTCTCTCTCTATCAAATAAAATTAAATAAAATGTTTTTTAAAAATTGAGTTTTATTTGAATTTCATCTGATAAATAATGTATTGCTTAAAAAAATAAAGGTAATATGTTTTGAAACATCTTCTCCACAGCACCTGGAAAAGTAGCAGACAAAGTTATAATTGAAAACACTAGAGATTCAACCTTCGTCTTCATGGAAGGTTCTGAGGATGCTTATGTTGGATATATGACAATAAGGGTAAGGAATTTTAAGATTTAGAATATGTATGTTCAGATCATTTAAGGCAGTGGTTCAAACAAAATTTCAAACAAAATTTCTACTTTTCAGTTTAACCCTGATGACAAATCTGCTCAACACCATAATGCACACCACTGCTTAGAGATCACAGTAAACTGTAGCCCTATTATTGATCACTGTATCATCCGAAGTACATGTACAGGTTAGTGTTTCTCTTATGTTTTATTATAAATGAGTCATTATATTGTTTCCCAATAGGTTTTTAAATAAATAGTTTTTCTTACAGTTGGCTCTGCAGTATGTGTTAGTGGTCAAGGAGCGTGTCCCACGATCAAGCACTGTAACATCAGCGACTGTGAAAACGTTGGACTTTATATAACAGATCATGCACAGGTATTTTTAGCTCTTAATGTTTTTTTCTTTCTAAAAGGTTTTTTAAAGTTCTACTAATACCTGTTTCTGATTAATTGTTGTAGGGAATATATGAGGATAATGAAATTTCTAATAATGCTTTAGCTGGGATTTGGGTTAAAAATCATGGAAACCCAATTATAAGACGGAATCATATCCATCATGGACGTGATGTTGGCGTGTTCACATTTGATCATGGCATGGTAAGAACATTTATTCTTAATAGAAAAACTGCCTTCATAACAACTAAATTTCTTTTTTCTTTCTCTCTCTCTTTTTTTAAAGATCTTTATTTTTAAGTAATTTCTGAATATCCACTGTGGGGCTCAAACTCAAAATCCAGAGATCAAGAGTCACATGTTCCACCAACTGAGCCAGCCAGGTGCTCTGTATCAGTTAAATTTCAAATAGGTTTCTGCATTTTCTTATCACCAAACTTGGTGAATTGAAGAGTATAGGTTTAAAAGAAATTAAAATCAATATGCAGTATTCTATAAATTCATGAATATAATATGTGCATGTAGAAAAGATAGAGTAATTAGGGAATTGGTGTAATCTTTGACAGGAGTAAGATCTGATTCACACTCAAATGTAAGTGTGCACAAAAGTCACCCAGGTAGGGTTGCCTGAGTGGCTCAGTCGGTTAAGTGTCTGCCTTCACCTTAAGTCGTGATTCTGGAGTCCTGGGATCGAGTCCCACATCAGGCCCTCTGCTCAGTGGGGAGCCTACTTCTCCCTCTCCCTGTGCCTGCCACTCCCTCTACTTGTACTCTTTCTCTGTCAAATAAATAAATGAAATCTTTAGGGGAAAAAAAGTCACCTAGATAAAGATAATGTAATAAAATATAATGGGGACCCAGGGTATGCATCTTTAATAAGCACCATAAATGAGTTGAATGCAGGTTGTTTGTAGGCTAGAGTTTGAGAATTAATGGTTTCATTATTAATTTGACTGCCATTTTATTCCTCTTAAAATTTTTTTAATTGGCAGAATTTTAATAAGAGATATGATGGTAATAAAATACAGTTCTAAAACTTACACAGCAATTAGGCATCTTTATGGATGATACTATATTTTAAGTACTATTGTATCATTTTACACAAGTTTCTAGAGATGCAAATTTTTGAGCTCTTAGGCCACTGTTTCAAAATAATGCCCTTTGGGTCTATTCAGGTATCATTTCATTAAATGGCTAATTTTCATTGAGCCAATTTTCAGCCCTATTACAACTTTGGCAAGGAGTCAGAGATGGAAGAGGAAGTGATGGCATGGTGGCCAGACAGGATTGTGATGAAGTTTCATTGCTCTTGTATGAGTCAGGCAGCAGGGGATTGTTGGATTCACATATGCAAATTGTCAACTAGTAAAGGAAACTTTTATTTTTGTTGTTTGTGCCTAAAACCTTAATGTTGAATTCTTTGTTTTCATACTTTATAGCATTTTTCTTTTTATTATATTATTTTTTTCAGTGTTCCAAGATTCATTGTTTATGCCCCACACCGAGTGTTTCATGCAATATGTACCCTCAGTACTCACCACCAGGCTCTCCCATCTCCCCATCCCCTCCCCTCCAAGACCCTGTTTGTTTCTGAGTCCAAAGTCTCTCATGTGTAGAACTCTTCTCTAAAACTAAACTAGACCAGGAGGGAGTACTCCTCTTTGAGGTTCTGATTAGACCTAAATAGTTTTAGGCCATCTAGTGCATCATATTCCTGGGGTAAGGGCAACCTGGGAAGAACAGTTCACTTTAAAACATAGGCTAGAGGTGGCACCTGGGTGGCTCAGTTGGTTAAGCGACTGCCTTCGGCTCAGGTCATGATCTCGGAGACCCGGATCGAGCCCCACATCGGGCTCCCTGCTCGGCGGGGGGCCTGCTTCTCCCTCTCTCACTCCCCCTGTTTATGTTCCCTCTCTGGGTGTGTTTCTCTCTGTCAAATAAATGAAATCTTTTAAGAAAAAACAAAACAAAACATAGGCTAGAAGTATGCCTATGTTTTGTTTGGTTAAGTGTCCAGTTCCTGGTTTCTGCTCAGGTCATGATCTGAGGGTTATGAAATTGAGCCCCACATCAGGCTCTGCACTTAGCACAGAGTCTGCTTAATATTCTCTCTCCCGGGTGCCTGGTGGCTCAGTTATCAGGTCGTGATCCAGGGATCCTGGGATCGAGTTCCACATCGGGCTCCCTGCTCCACAGTGAGTCTTCTTCTCCCTCTTCCTTTGCCCCCCATTCATAAATATAAATATAAATAAATAAATAAAATCTTTAAAAAAAAAAGATTCTCTCTCTCCCTCTCTTTTTACCAATCTTCACCCCCATCCCCACTTATGTGACCTCATAAAATAAAAATTAGGCTATGGGGCACCTGAGTGGCTCAGTTGTTAAGCCTCTGCCTTTGGCTTGGGTCACGATCCTGGAGTCCCTGGAGCCCTTGGAGTCCCTGGATCACATCCCGCATCTGGCTTCTTTCTCTGCAGGGGCCTGCTTCTCCCTCTCTCTCGCTCCCCTTGCTTGTGTTCTCTCTCTGGCTGTGTTTCTCTCTGTCAAATAAATAAAATCTTTAAAAAAAAAAAAAAAAGTAGGATATAGCTTGGACCTACCAATAAGAGAGCAGAGTGAGGGAAAAATAATATATAAAAGGAATGCAGAGTGAAGATGACTACTTGCCCCTCTCTGGCTGAAATAAAGAAATTGACATTTCATTGCACATTGTATTTCTTTTTTCCCAAGGAGTAGGGAAGTAGGGAGCATGGGAATTGTAGTCTGGAAGGCAAAGGTATGGAAAATGTCAAAACATAAGAATCTTGAAAAATCTCACTTCCCTTAGAGGCCTACATTTACTACAGTTCCTAAATGGCTGTCTTATTTTATAATGGCACTATACCGTGCTAGTATTTCTTTGCCTGTGTTGCCTTTAGACTTTGCCCCAGAGATACATACAATTCCAGTATCATATTTCTGCATGCCTCTGGTCTCATTGACAAAAAAGATTTGAGGTACTAAGATAATTTTAACCTGAGTAAGTGTCCTCATTTTTAAAAGACCTGTGCTGATGGTTGCTTACAGAGTTATCATAATAATTTACTCCTCATCATACACTCCTGATACAGGTTATATAGAGATATATATTTGGGTTTACACATCTTTTAACGTTGTTTTTAAACCACTCCAGGCAATGCTATACATAGATACTCCCATTAAGAATTCAATAAAGAGATTTGTAAGGTATTAGCGATCTGTAAGGGAAGGAAGGAAATTAAAACCTAACATCTTGGGCCTGTCATCTGTTTTAGTATTGTGACATAATCCTTTAAAATCCTTTGGTAGAATGTTCTTACATTTTGGTATTCTTTTGGCTTGTCCTTGTCATCTTTGTGTTGACAACCTATGATTGGTAGGATAACATTACTAAAGATAATCTTTTAAAAATTCTACTTTGTTTTCTGTAAAACTTCAAAGAACATCAGAATAAACATTTAAAGCTAGTTTCTGTATGTCCACTTTCTTTAAATATACATTTATTTATTCTCTGAATTTTTGTTCCTTTTTCTCTCCCATTGACATTTAAAATTTAGATTTCTAAATTCATAAGAATGAATAATAAAAGATTTTCTATTATTTTAAAGAATTGTTTATGTAGAAATACTACATGCACAAGTATAAAGGACACCTCCAGGATTTCAGGGCATGACTAGCATTTGTTGTTGTTAGCTTCATGTTTAAACTTTGGTATGAACTTACCTTTGGAATATGAGATAATAAGCACTTTATATTTCAACCTATCTCTATCCCATTGTTTATATTATATTCTTAACTCTTATAACTTTTACATTCCTATCGCTGTTGGTCAGTATTTATTCTATATTTATTTACCTTTAGTCCTTTTTAACAATTTCTCTGCTGAATTTTTTTTAAATTTTGATTCATTCTTTATATGGCTGAATTTTCTCATCTAGCCATTCATTATTTGCTTATTTTTATTTATTTATTTATAAAGATTTTATTTATTTGACAGAGAGAAACACAGCTAGAGAGGTAACACAAGCAGGGAAGTGAGAGAGGGAGAAGCAGGCTTCCCGCGGAGCAGGGAGCCTGATGTGTCGGGCTCTATCGCGGTCTGGGATAATGACCTGAGCCGAAGGCAGTTGCTCAACCAACTGAGCCACCCAGGCGCCTTTATTTGCTTATTTTTAAAAGAAGGGTTGGGGCACCTGGGTGGCTCAGTTGGTTGAGCGACTGCCTTCGGCTCAGGTCATGATCCCGGAGACCCAGGATCGAGCCCCACATCGGGCTCTCTGCTCGGCGGGAAGCCTGCTTCTCCCTCTCTCACTACCCCTGCTTGTGTTCCCTCTCTCGCTGTGTTTCTCTCTATCAAATAAATAAAATCTTAAAAAAAAAAAAAGAAGGGTTTATAGATACTGTAGCTTGAATTCTTGCCACTTGAGAATGCTTGTCCATTACTTTTTAACTTGGCTCAGTATACATAATTTTGATTATACTCTTTTCCCCTCAAAATTTTGTAGTCCTTTTTATATTTCTAGCATTAAATGTGGCTGAGAAGTCTGAGATCATTTTGTTTTCTGAGATTATTCTGGGTTTTTTTTCTTACTGGTGATGATTTGCTTTTCAACTTCAATATCCATAATGTAGGTTTTTGTTGTTGTTGACCTTGTGTTGTTTTGCCAGTTTCCTCTTCCATGTGTTCTTTAGAAACTTGGCTGTGTATTGCTTTGTTCTTTAAGTTTTATGTGATTTCTTCAATTCTATGTGAATCTCTCTCTCTGTCAAATAAATAAATAAAATCTTAAAAAATAAACAACCTTATTTTATTTTATTTGTGATCTCTGTCAAATAAACAAAATCTTTAAAAAACATCTTTTTTTTTCTTTTTAAGATTTTATTTATTTATTTGACAGAGAGAGAGATCACAACTAGGCAGAGAGGCAGGCAGAGAGAGAGGAGGAAGCAGGCTCCCTGCCGAGCAGAGAGCCCAATGCGGGCCTTGATCCCAGGACCCTGAGATCATGACCTGAGCTGAAGGCAGAGACTTAACCCACTGAGCCACCCAGACGCCCCAAAAAACCAAACTTATTTTAAAGCAAAGTTGCATTAACTGAACTTTTTAAAAAATATTTTATTTATTTATTTGAGAGAGAGAAAGTAAGTGAGAGAGAGAGCATGAGAAAGGAGAAGGCCAGAGGGAGAAGCAGACTCCTATGGAGCCAGGAGCCCGATGCGGGACTCAATCCTGGGACTCCAGGATCATGACCTGAGCTGAAAGCAGTGGCTTAACCAACTGAGCGACCCAGGCTCCCCTTAAGTGAACTTTTTTAAGCCCATAACAAGAGATTGGTTTCCTTTAAAATTATAAGACTGTTCTATCTGAATGTGGTAAAATGACATTTGTATTAATGTAGAAGCTTCTGGTTTTAAAAGCATGAAGAGTGGGACACCTGGCTGATTCAGTTGGTGGAGCATGTGACTTTTGATCTCAGGGTCATAAGTTTGTGCTCCACATTGGGAGTAGTAGAGTTTACTTTTTTTTTTTTTAAAGATTTTATTTATTTGACAGAGATCACAAGTAGACTGAGAGGCAGGCAGAGAGGAGGAAGCAGACTCCCTGCTGAGCAGAGAGCCCAATTTGGGTCTCAATCCCTGGACCCTGAGATCATGACCTGAGCCGAAGGCAGAGGCTTTAACCCACTGAGCCACCCAGGCACCCTAGAGTTTACTTTTTTAAAGAAAAGAGCATGAAGAAAAAAATGGGTTTTGCTGCTTTCCTTTCTTGAATGTTATCTTAAAAATACAGGTTACAAACTTTGATGGAATTAAGGAACTTTTTTTTAAGATTTCTGTGTATTTGACAGAGGGAAACATAGCTGGAAAGGGAACACAAGCAGGGGGCAGTCACAGAGGGAGAAGCAGGCTTCCCGCTGAACAGGAAATCCCATGTGGGGCTCGATCCCCACACTTTGGGATCATGACCTGAGCTGAAGGCAGACACTGAACAATTGAGCCACCCAGGTGCCCCAGTGAAGGGACATTTTTAACCTTTAAATTATAACATGGTAAATGCCTAGGTGCCTATGACCAAGCCAGCCAAAGACAAAAAAAAACACTGTTCAGGAAGATAAACTGGTAAGCCTAATGTGAGTATAAACATATTGAGGTGTTTAAACAACTGGTAATGAGTTTAGGATAGAATTATCAGTAGAGGCCTAAACAGAGGAGAAGAATAGCATAATTACCAACTTAAATAAAAAGTTGTACAGCAGAGAATATGTAGTTCTACTTTATGACTCAGCTCTGAATAATACACTGATCTAAGCAAAACTGTGATATCACTATATTGGAAGGATACAGTGTGAATGCATGTAATAAGAGATAGAAAGATAAATTCTTATCTTCCATAATAGGAAATCCGTAGACAGTACCTAAAACTGCACACTGAAGATACGGCAATACAAGTCTTTACTTAAAAATATAGAGGTGGATAAAAAGAATCAGCTAGGGGCACCTGAGTGGCTCTGTATTTAAGTGTCTGCCTTTGGCTCAGGTCATGATCTTAGGGTCCTGGGATCGAGCCCCTCGTCGGGCTCCCTGCTGGGTGGGAAGCCTGCTTCTCCCTCTCACTCCTCCTGCTTGTGTTCCCTCTCTCGCTGTGTCTCTCTCTATCAAATGAATACATAAAATCTTAAGGAAAAAAAAAGAATCAGCTAAAAGAATTGAAGATGGGGGCCTCTGGATAAGGGAAAATGAGAGGAGTCTGCTGTTTTCCTTAGTAAACTTGTGGATCTAGCTGACTCTCTTAACTATACAAAATCAAAACCTAAAGAAAATAGAGTATCCATGCGTTGGAATCATTTTTAGTCAATACACAGCAAAGTATACTTGCAGTGCAGTGTAGTCAAGACATGACAGTGACCTGTTAACCGAAATCATTATGGAAACCCAATAAGCAGCATATCTTTCCTTGCCACATTCTGAACAAATTATGAAATAAAGCCATGAAGTAGATGAGGAGGCTGAAATAATCAGTTTATTACCCTTAAAAGGTTGAGTTGGAGAGTGCAGCTTTGAATAAGAACCAAATGGGTCAGATTGACTGCACCCCAAAATTAAATAAGCGTACTCACTACTCCACAAACAGATATTGTGATGGTACCCGGCATTGGGCTCCCTGCTCAGCGAGAACCTACTTCCTTTCCCACTCCCCCACTTGTGTTTTGTCTCTTGCTATGTCTCTCTCTCTCTCTCTCTCTCTCTCTCTCTCAAATAAATAAATAAAATCTTTAAAACAACAAAAAAAGTTATTTGACACAGAAAGAACACAAGCGGGGCGGGGGCAGGGGAGGGCAACAGGCAGAAGTACAGGGAGAAGCATGCTCCCCACAGAGCAGAGAGCCCATGCAGAGCTAGATCTCAGGACCCTGAAATCATGACCCTAGCTGAAGGCAGATGGTTAACTGAGACACCCAGGTACCCCAGAGTAGCTATTTTTAAGGTAATCTCTCCAATTAAAAATATTTAGGGGCACCAGGGTGGCTCAGTTGTTAAGTGTCTGCCTTAGGCTCAGGTCATGATTTCAGGGTCCTGGGATTGAGCCCCACGTTGGGCTTCCTGCTCGGCGGGAAGCCTGCTTGGAAGCCTGCTTCTCCCTCTCTCACTCCCCTGCTCGTGTTCTTTCTCTGGCTGTGTTTCTCTCAAACTAAAATCTTTTTTTTTTTTTTTTTTTTTTTAAGAAATTTGTTCTTTTTTTTTTTAAGATTTTATTTATTTATTTGATATATAGAGAGATATCACAAATAGGCAGAGAGGCAGACAGAGAAAGAGGGGGAAGCAGGCTCCCCACTGAGCTTGAGCCCAATGTGGGACTCTATCCCAGGACCCTGAGATCGTGACCTGGAAGGCAGAGGCTTAACCCTCTGAGCCACGCAGGCGCCCCAACTAAAATCTTTTTTAAAAAAATAATCCAAATATGAAGAAGCTACAGATAATTTATACTTTATTTGTGGAATGAAACTACTTCTGAGTATTACTCAGAGGTGTTTTCTTAAAGAGTTAAATAATGTAGTAAACTAGAGTATTCATATCCTATTTTTAACCTCCACTAGATTTTGCAAAGTAATGAATTAGTTCCTGCTTGAGTGCTTGCTATATGTGAAGTCTTGTATAGATACAACACAAAGAGGAATGGATATGACAAATACAGGAATAGCACAAAGCAGTACATAGAGGTACCATAAGAACATACTTAGGGGTGCCTGGGTGGCTCAGTGGGTTAAGCCTCTGCCTTCAGCTCAGGTCCTGGTCTCAGGAGCCTGCTTCCTCCTCTCTCCCTGCCTGCCTCTCTGCATGCTTGTGATATCTCTCTCTGTCAAATAAATAAATAAAATCTTTTAAAGAGAAAAAGAAAATACTTAGTACTTAAAGGGAATTTAAAGAAAGGAGAGTATATTCAGTTTTTGAAAGGGGATAGACCAGGAGTTGAAATGGCTTTTAGAAGTGCCATTTTACGAGTATCTTATTTTTTTCTCTTAATATTTAGTCTTGATTGGAGGTGCCTGGGTGGCTCAGTCAGGTGAACTGTGTCTTCCTTTGGCTCAGGTCATGATCCCAGAGTCATGGGATTGAGCCCTGCATCTGGCTCCCTGCTTTGTGGGGAACCTACTTCTTCTCCCTGTCTGTTGCTCCCCCTGGTTGTGCCCTCTCTCACTCACTCTCTTGTTCTCTCTGTCAAATAAATAAAATCTTTAAAAAAAATTTAGTCTTGATTGAATCTTAGAATTTAGGATATCATTATAAATAAGCCTGTTCATTACAGAAAAGAAATTTAGAGAAGTATAAGGAATACAAAAGCCATCTATAATACTTCTCAGATAATCACACCTTCTTATTTTTGTATTATTGCTCAAGTTGTATTTTCTTGAAATAAAATTGAGATTATACTTAATATATACAATCTTGAAGGCTGTATGTATTCCTTTTATTTAACAGAGTAGCATATAGAACATGAATACAAGTTAGCCCACTCCTCATTGTTGGGCTAAGGTGAACATTATTTTCTGTCTTTTTCTGTCTCTGATTATATCCTTAGGTCACTTTTTTAGAATTTGTTTTCTTGGGGGCACCTGGATGGCTCAGTGGGTTAAAGCCTCTGCTTTTGGCTCAGGTCATGATCTCAGGGTCCTGGGATCGAGGCCCACACGTCCCTGCTCTGCAGGGAGCCTGCTTCCTCCTCTCTCTGCCTACCTCTCTGCCTCCTTGCGATCTCTCTGTCAAATAAATAAATAAAATCTTTAAAAAAAAAGAGAAGAATTTGTTTGATACTCAATAAATCTTTGTTAAAGAATATGTATATTTGGGGCGCCTGGGTGGCTCAGTGGTTAAGCCTCTGCCTTCAGCTCAGGTCATGATCCTGGAGTTCCAGGATCGAGCCCCGCATCGGGCTGCCTACTCAGCGGGAAGCCTGCTTCTCCCTCTCTCACTCCCGTTGCTTGTGTTCCCTCTATGGCTGTGTTTTTCTCTGTCAAATAAATAAAATCTTAAAAAAAAAAAAAAAAGGTATGTGTATATTTATTGGGTAATAGTATTTATTTGCATTTATTAAATAAATCCCTGTCTTTATTTCCTGGCTTTGAGTATACTCAGACTAATTAAGAAGATTTGTGGTTCTGTGTTTTACTAAACATTTAAATCTCATTTATTCCTTGTTTATCATTTGAAATTTAGTATGTATCTGTGTTTAATTTTTAATCTTGAAGATTTCTGATATTTAATTTTGAGGCACACATTGAAAAGGTCATTTTTTTAATGTCATTTTTTTTTGGCAATAGCCTTACCTATGGTTTGATTTCTGTATTTCTCAGGGTTACTTTGAAAGTTGCAACATACACAGAAACAGAATAGCAGGCTTTGAAGTAAAAGCCTATGCTAACCCCACAGTTGTTCGGTGTGAAATTCATCATGGGCAGACTGGAGGAATATATGTGCATGAAAAAGGAAGAGGACAATTCATAGAGAATAAAATCTATGCAAACAACTTTGCAGGTGTATGGATTACCTCAAATAGTGACCCAACAATAAGGTAATTACATATAAATATGGATGGAAATTGCTTTTTTACTTTTTATGTTATAAGAAGAGTCAAGCCTTAACTCTTACCTGACTACTGCAAAGTAGATTTTCCTAGTAAACGTCTATACGTCTGAATGAGCATAGCTATTGCATTGATTTTTGGGTGTTGTTTGTTTTTTGGTGATCTGAGTCATGCATAATACTATTTTATGAAGAGGTGCAAATGCTATGATTTTTATTTTAAGTTCATCAAACTGCATTATAAATGAGTATAATTTATCTTCTTATGGGACCTGAATGACCCTGTCTTACCTTTTTTTGTCTGAGAGTCTGACAGATAGCATAATTCAGGAAAGTAATTCTCAAAGATTCTTGGACAGAAAGACCAAAAATAACAAAAAGTCAAAGCTTCAAGTCATCAGTTTTCTTTAATAGTTCCTGCCATTCCTTCTGGCTACAGTAAGGAAACAAATCCAGTTTGAAAGGCATTGGCTAAGACTGTAGAACCAGAACAATTATCAGTAACGATGAATTATTATTTTTAATTGCCAAGTTTTATTTCCCGCTGGCTTTACAAAAGTAGATTATGAGATTTCCATCTTGTTAATATTCAGCAAATGTGTCTGCATCAGCTAAAAAAAAGTTCTAAATGTATTAGCTATTTTGAGGGGAATTTTTAAGAATGTTATGTCTCAAATAGTAGGTGGCTCTTTTAAGCTTTAGGTCTTAGAGAACAAGGGAGGGGCGCCTGGGTGGCTCAGTTGGTTAAGCGACTGCCTTCAGCTCAGGTCATGATCCCGGAGACCTGGGATCGAGTCCCACATCGGGTTCCCTGCTCCGCGGGAAGCCTGCCTCTCCCTCTCTCACTCCCCCTGCTTGTGTTCCCTCTCTGGCTGTGTTTCTCTCTGTCAAATAAATAAAATCTTTAAAAAAAAAAAAAAAAAGAACAAGGGAACTTAGAAATCATCTAGTCTGAGTCCTTATTTTACAGATTAGAAAACTATAGCCCTTAGAAGGTAAATAATTTTTTAAGGCACAATGAGTATGAGTGGCCCTGCAGTTGATTATGGTAAACAAGTAAGTTCTTACTGAATAGATATGTGTTTTTTTATTTTTTATCAAAATTATAGGGGGAATTCTATATTTAATGGAAATCAAGGGGGAGTTTACATCTTTGGTGATGGAAGAGGCCTTATTGAAGGAAATGACATTTATGGTAAGAATGTTTTGTTCTATAAAATTTTGGAGCTTTGCCTGTCTTCCTGACGTTAGCAAAATGGACCACTTTGAAACCCTCCAAGTATGAGAACTAATCCAGTTTCTCTAAAATCATAATAAAAATTATTTGTGATATTTACTTAACAGTCATTATTCACTTAACATTTACTGAGTACCCACTGTGTACCAGGAACTATACTAATATAAAGAAGACTTTAGTCTGAGGGAGTATCTACAGTTTCCTTAGATTCACTCTTTTTTCACTTTGGTACTAACTGTAAAAGTAGAGGTGGGGTGGGCGTGGAGTGCCTGGGTGGCTCAGTCCATTGTTAAGTGTCTGCCCTTGACTCAGGTCATGATCCAGGAGTCCCGGGATCAGGCCCCCCGCAATGAGCTTCCTACTTAGTGTGGAGTCTCCTTCTCCCTCTTCCTTTGCTCTTCCCCCTGCTTGTGCTCTCTCACTCTCTCCCTCTCAAATAAATAAGTAAAATCTGAGGGGGGGGGAAACTATAAAGGGAAAGTACTATTCCTCATTAAAACTTTTTGAAATATAAATTCAGTGGACCATTGTTAGATGTGTGTGTGCTAGACATGGATTATGTCTCATGGGCTTTCTCTTTTGCTGCTACTTACCTGGATAATACTTACATAAAGCTTACTCAATTCCAGGTATTATTCTGAACATTTTACCTAAATTGAGTCATATAATATTTACATAAACCCTACAGAGTAAAAACTAAAGTGTGCTTTTCTTAAAATTCTAAAAATATTAACCTACTAGGTTCCATGAGGCTCCATATGTTGACATTGTAACTTTTATTTTTAAATAGGCAATGCATTAGCAGGAATTCAGATTAGGACAAATAGTTGTCCAATTGTTCGACATAACAAAATTCATGATGGCCAGCATGGTGGGATTTACGTGGTAAGTTAATATAGTTCTAGAGTGTTGTGCCTCAAAACCAGGGAGAAAGGGTGGAAGAGGGCAGAAATATCTAGCCTAAGTAGGCCATATTTAGCTTACAGAGTATGAATTTATGACTATCTTTAATATTTATGCAATAAATAACACTCTTGTTCTCCCTGACAGTATATGAATGACTTTTATAGTATGTGTAGTGTTCTCTCAAATTCAGTCAGCTGGGGCGCTTGGGTGGGTTAAGGCTCAAGTCATGATCTCAGGGTCCTGGGATCAAAGCTCACATCTGGCTCTCTGCTCAGTGGGGAGCCTGCTTCCCCCTCTTTCTCTGCCTGCCTCTCTGCCTATTTGTGATCTCTCTCTCTCTCTCTGTCAAATAAATAAAACCTTTTAAAAAATTAAATTAAAATTGTTAGCTGACTGAATTTTAGGCATAGCGAACATACCTCTTTTTTTATTAAAGTCTTTAATTATAATTGGCATTATGGGCTTCACTCAAAACAACTGATTGGCTGAGATATATTTTTACACTGGAGTTTTTGCTAGTGTGACTATGCGAGGAGTCTGAAATTTCCAAAAGTAGTAAGTAAATCCATAATATCACTGAAAGTACTGATAATATGGGGCACCTAGGTGGCTCAGTTGGTGAAGCGACTGCCTTCGGCTCAGGTCATGATCCCGGAGACCCGGGATCGAGCCCCACATCGGGCTCCCTGCTCGGCGGGAAGCCTGCTTCTCCCTCTCTCACTCCCCTTGCTTGTGTTCCCTCTCTGGCTATGTTTCTCTCTGTCAAATAAATAAAATCTTTAAAAAAAAAAAAAAGTACTGATAATACTAATTAGACTTGAATATTTTTTGAAAAGTCAATTTTTCATTGGAATTTATATTGAAACATAATTGAGCATCTTACAAAATTTTCAAACCATGTATTGATCCTATACCGTCTGTTACCATGGTGTATCTGAAAGTGTTATAACTGATTCAAGTGAGAAAATGTAGGAAATTTCAGAAAGGTCCCTGTGTAATGCCAGGTGTTTTTCTAATTTTTATTTTCAGTTCTAGAAATGTCCATGTCTTAAATCTTCTCAAAATGTTTTAGTAACCTGAGACCTTATTTTCAATGATTTCACCAGTAATTTGAAATAGCTATTAGCTCGGTGCCTGTGTGGCTCAGTGGGTTAAAGCCTCTGCCTTCGGCTCAGGTCATGATCTCAGGGTCCTGGGATCAAGGCCCGCATTGGGCTCTCTGCTCGGCAGGGAGCCTGCTTCCTCCTCTCTCTCTGCCTGCCTCTCTGTCTGCCTACTTGTGATCTTTCTCTCTGTCAAATAAATAAATAAAAATCTTTAAAAAACAAAAGAAAGAAATAGCTATTAGCTTACTGAATTGAGAGACCTTCAGTTTTATATCTTAGAATGAAATAAATTTAAAATTACAAAACCGCGGGGCGCCTGGGTGGCTCAGTTGGTGAAGCGACTGCCTTCGGCTCAGGTCATGATCCCGGAGACCCAGGATCGAGTCCCACATCGGGCTCCCTGCTCGGCGGGAAGCCTGCTTCTCCCTCTCTCACTCCCCCTGCTTGTGTTCCCTCTCTGACTGTGTTTCTCTCTGTCAAATAAATAAAATATTTTTTAAAAAAAAGTACAAAACCGCATAAAGAACAATATAAAAATTTCTGGAGCTTAAACTCAGGTAGAGGCTACACAAAAACAATGTTACTACCTCCTCA
Source organism: Spilogale gracilis (assembly GCA_004023965.1). NCBI lineage: Eukaryota > Metazoa > Chordata > Mammalia > Carnivora > Mephitidae > Spilogale > Spilogale gracilis. The sequence continues at coordinate 25,620 of PITA01012036.1, read as the reverse complement.
TCCAGATTAAAAAATAAAAATTGAGATTTTTTTTTATTGTAACTGTCTTTAAGGGGGGGAACGTACTATAAACTGCTTGTTTCTAAAAGATACATATTGTGTCAATGTAACTTTTATTTAGCATGAGAAAGGACAAGGCGTAATAGAAGAGAATGAAGTTTATAGTAATACTCTGGCTGGGGTCTGGGTGACAACCGGCAGCACTCCAGTACTGAGAAGAAACAGGATACATAGTGGAAAGCAGGTAAAATTATTTTGGATTCTTATGTGGGAAATGTATTGTTTTATAAACTTTTTTTGTCATTTGAAAACAATTTTTTTAAATTTTAGGTTGGTGTTTACTTTTATGACAATGGACATGGAGTGCTAGAGGACAATGATATCTATAATCATATGTATTCAGGGGTTCAGATAAGGTAAACATTTTTCACATTTGGCTTTCTTTTGGGAGGGAATTGGGTGGGAGTATGTGGTGTATATAAAAGAACTTTCCTTGTTATTTAATGCTGTTTTTATTCCTCCTTCTGTATGTATATTTATGCTCTTATCACATGCTTGGCTTAAATTCAGAATATAGCATTTCTTGAACTAGCTGAGGATGGCAGCCAGTGGCACATATGCCTGTAGGAGCGCATTTCCACTGTTGCCCTCCACTGTAACAGTTGTAGGTGCCAGTGTGCTCCACCATACTTGGAAAGTAGAAGGCCAGATAAAAACACTTGTGAGCGGGGCGCCTGGGTGGCTCAGTTGGTTAAGCGACTGCCTTCGGCTCGGGTCATGATCCCGGAGACCCGGGATGGAGCCCCACATCGGGCTCCTTGCTCGGCGGGAAGCCTGCTTCTCCTCCTCTCACTCCCTCTGCTTGTGTTCCCTCTCTGGCTGTGTTTCTCTCTGTCAAATAAATAAAATCTTTTAAAAAAGAAAAAAAAAAAACACTTGTGAGCTAGGGCGCCTGGGTGGCTCAGTGGGTTAAGCCTTGGCCTTTGGCTCAGGTCATGATCTCAGGATCCTGGGATTGAGGCCCGTGTCGGGCTCTCTGCCCAGAGAGAGCCTGCTTCCTCCTCTCTCTCTGCCTACTTGTGATCTCTCTGTGTAAAATGAATAAATAAAATCTTTTTAAAAATTTAAAAACAAAAAAAAAAACACTTGTGAGCTCTACCTGGCATTTGTAGGCACTCAGTAAATGGAAGCTTCTGTTTTTACACTATCTCTGTAAGAGTATTAGTTTTTTACACCCCTCTTCCCTGCATTTTAAGTTTTAGAAATTATAGTAGTACTTACAATTCAGCCCTTCGTTTTATATATGAGGTGAGTATACAGTAATAGTAGTCACTCAATGTAACCTTCTCAGTTTGGTGGTAATATAATCTATAGCCATGTGTATTCTGTGGGAAATAGAATTAAGCAAAATTAAGCCGGTGTCTTTACTGACAAATTTCTCAGAGCATCTGGAAAGACTCATTGTGTACTTATTCTTACAATGATGAATATAAATGTTTTCACTGTTACCTCATATAACATGAGATATGGGAGTAGAAGCAGTTAAGATGGCATTATTTTCTATCGTATCCATAGGACTGGAAGCAACCCCAAAATTAGACGCAACAAAATCTGGGGAGGACAGAATGGTGGAATTCTTGTTTATAATTCTGGTATGTTTAATCTTTCATCTTTTTCTTATTGGTAATTGCCTTTAGAAATGTACTTTCCAAATAACATAACCTAAAATTTTGTACTTGTAGGTCTAGGCTGTATAGAAGACAATGAAATATTTGACAATGCAATGGCTGGAGTCTGGATTAAGACCGATAGTAATCCTACACTAAGAAGAAATAAAATCCATGATGGAAGAGATGGTGGCATCTGTATATTTAATGGGGGTCGAGGTATTGTTGTTAATTTTGCATTAGTAAAAAATCCAATTTTTCATTATTCTTCCTCCATATCTTTAATGATCAGTGACATTGCCAATTAATATAAGCTTTAAATGAGTGAGTCTGTCTTATTCCTTATCCGGTCTTGAGATGGTTTAGATTAGTGCCTAGAGGTCGAGGAGACAAATGTTTACACAACTTTTCTTTCTGTAGCCATCTTGAGTTTTTAGGCATTTTTAAGAGGGGATTTGTTTACATTTTCTCTCTAGACTTTCTTTTTAGAATAGTGATATGATTATAATAAACATCAAGGTCCAGTTATAGAACTAGGTTAGAAATTAATTGGCCTGTAACTATATGGAAATGTCTGTAGTAAATAACTATTCCTTTGTACCTGTTCACAACTGTGTTTGTCGGAGCCTGGAATTAATGAAGCCAAGGTGTGTCCGGTTTTGTATATATAAAGGTCAACTCATTTTACATTGAGGCAAAAACTTCCACAGTCCCTGCCTCGTGCAAATATATGTTGTTCAAAAAATGAGACTAGGGGAGAATGTCAAATGCAAATTTATCACTATTCCTGAAATGTCAGTAATCCAGCACTGTATACCTTATATGGAAGAAATAGTCAGTTACTATGTCATAATCAACAAAATTTACTACTACAGCCAAGCAGTGATGATTCTGCTGAAATGAAATAGACTCTGAAAGAGCTCATAATCTAGTAACTCAGTAAGGTGACAGATCTGATAGGAGTCTTTATAAGATATAATGAGGGAACACAATACAGTGGATGGTTTTAATTGTAAGGTGTTGAGAAAAGGTTCATGGACTAAAATAACTCTTAAGCTGTATCTTGAAAAATGAATATTCACTGGTAAATGTGGGGTGGGGAGGCCATTCCTGGTGTAGAAAGCATAATTGATGCTTTCATTTGTTTTGTATGTATTTCTTAATACCTCTGTACCAACAACTGATACAGATCTAAAGATACAATGGTGAATAAAACAGTACCACATCCAGAAAGTTTATAGTCTAATGGCACATTGTAAACAAAAGTCTAGAGGAAACAAAGTTGTGGTACTGAGAAGGGGGCAGCACCCAGATTCTAAGAGACTTTTGTATACGGAATTCAGACTGGATCTTAGCAAAAGCAAAAATTAGAGGTAGGGACTTGGGAGTAGTCTTTTCCAGAAGAACAGTTTAGAGGTCAAAACTGAAATGGCCACAGGTGTGTCAAGTGTCTATAGAAATAAAAAGCGTTTCATGTCTTCAGAGAGCGGAGAAGAAATGCTAGTATAAAACTAAAGATAATTTGCTATTATGTCAAGTAGGTTTTATAGCTAATTCTTTAGTGCAGTGTTCACATGTATTACTCATTTAATCCTCTTTATAATTCTATATGTAGGTGCCATTTTTCCCAGTTTAGATAGGAAACTGAGACAAGGAGATGGTAGAATCCATATTTGAAGATCTGAAGTCTGATTCCTCAGCTTATTTTTTACGCATGTTACACTCTCCGAAGAGAGAATAATAAATTTGATGGAGGGAAACTGAAATCTTCCAGAGGAAGTGAAATTAGAAAGAGAAAGAAGGCAGGACATTCCAGAATGAGGAAATGATATAAACCAAAGGCATTAGAGATAAAAATGTATAGCATATTCAGAGCATAGGTATGTAGTTAAGACAATGGAATAGGTTAGGGGAATATCTTGAAAGGTTTTAAATGGCAACTTTATTTTAAACTTGATTCTGAAAATAGTTTTAAGCAGAAAAGGTGAACATGATAGAGTTGTAGCAAACTTGAAAAAAATAGAAGAGGGACAAAAGAAATGATTAAGTAATGATTATCATAATGACCAGAAATATGAAAGCAGAGGCTGTAATGATTCTAAAAATACTTCAGAGGATCTCATTTTAATTTAGTGTTTTTAGTGAGAAATAGGGAGTATCTGGAATGATTCCCAGCCACTGGGAATGCAATGGTGAGCGCACTAGACATTGTTCCCGGTACCATGGAATTTCCATTTATTGGTTAGAATGTTTAAGCAGTTTCTGGTTAAGTCTTACCCTAAACTCCTCTGAATTACTAATAAACTTTTTGGCTGAAAAATTAGTCCTTTGAGTTTTATACAACAGTTAATAATAAACTAAAAACCTGAATACCACCAAAAGTAGTAAAATTTGTTGTGTACATTAGCCTTAATCTGAGGAAATATTTTATTATAGGTCTCCTTGAAGAAAATGATATTTTCAGGAATGCTCAAGCAGGTGTTCTCATCAGCACTAATAGTCATCCAGTCTTAAGGAAAAACAGAATATTTGATGGATTTGCTGCAGGTTTGTATTTTCTTTTGTTACCTGTAGCTTGTTTTCTATAGTGTTTGGTCTTTAGTATATTAATTCTCTTTTGCTTAACTGAAGGTGTGCAACATGTGTGGCAGAAGTGGCTGAATGCGTTGCAATAATTAGCAGTCACTTATAAGAGCATCTAATCCAAGTTCTGGATTCTTCTAAGCAAAACTTTTTAATTATGAAACCTTAATGGGATAGACTGCAGGCTTGTACTACCATTTGGAATACAAATAAATTTAAGCCCTCTGGCCTCTCAGATTTTTTTTTCTGAGATCTTGGTGAAATCCAAGTATTGTGCATGTATTTCAACTTTTTGCCAGGGAAGGTAACACTTTTTTTTCTTCATATGTACAATTAGTAGCTACCTAAATTATACTTATGGACAGGCAAGCAAGTAGTAAGTTATGAACCTTCCTTTAGCAAGGGTTTAATGGACTATTAGCAGTAGAAAATAAATGTTATTCTCAGTGACTCAGACATTTGCATCTTATGTTAAGAAACTGTATAACGTGATGATGTATCTATCTACTGTTTGTAAATTTTACTTCAGGTATTGAAATTACAAATCATGCAACTGCAACACTAGAAGGCAATCAGATTTTTAACAACCGGTTTGGAGGCTTATTTTTAGCATCTGGTGTTAATGTGACAATGAAAGGTAGGTTGGAGTCTGCTCTGCCTATAAATAGACAAAATATGCCATGAAAAGATAATGGTATCAGAAGCCACTGCTGTCACTCTACTAAATTAACTACAACTCAGCAACTATTTTGAAAGCTTTGATTTGTTCTAAACAGTTGTGGAGTTCTTACCCAAGGAAAATCCATTCCTATTTTAAGCTGACTTTTTTACTTAATTGGTTATTAGCCTCTTCTGAAGGTCTTAAAAAGTGACTCTTCTATTAGAACAACCCTGTAATCTCTATCTTTATCCTAAGTCTTTGTCCTTGAGAATTTTACTTATTTTTTTCTTTTATTACAGATAACAAAATAATGAACAATCAAGACGCCATAGAAAAGGCTGTTAGTAGAGGCCAATGTTTATATAAAATATCAAGTTATACCAGCTATCCCATGCATGATTTCTACAGGTATATTTCTAAATTACTTGTGAGTCTTCAAAAAGGGGATAGTGATTTTCTTTTCTAAGCTGGCAAGACATAACATTTTTAGATTTTCCTCTTAAATGTAAGCTAGTATAAAGATTGGAGAAAATTGGGTATTTGGCAATTTACCAAGGAAAGAATTGAGAATTTTGTATTTGTCCACATCAAGTTCTGTTATCAGTCTACTTGAGGATTCAGTTTGGGACCACAGATATGGAAAAGTATACTACAGTAACAATTGCTATCACTGGAAAGGTGGTACACAGTGTTTTTGCTTGGGAGTTTCAAAGTAAAGCTATAATTACAAGTGTCCCATATACCCCAGTCACTCAGTGGTTCTTGACTCCCTGCCCTGCCCTAAGGTTAAATTTTTTTTTAAATGAAAGTTTCAGCTTCCTTTCTACCGTTTGCAATCAGTTACTTTTCTCAGAAGACACAGACCAGGAGATTTACTTACTAAAAGTCCTTTTGCAGAAATTAATCTGGCCTGGAGCCATAAAAATTTTGGTTTTGGTCTTCTTTTCTTGTAAGCCATAGGTTATAGGGTAAAATGCAGTATCCTGAGGAAGTAACGTTTCAAGAAAAATAACGTAAGCTTTTGCTTTTTAGATGTCACACTTGTAACACCACAGATCGAAATGCCATATGTGTGAACTGCATTAAGAAGTGCCATCAGGGACATGATGTAGAATTTATTAGACATGATAGGTATGTAGCACACTTGCTTGCTCTGTTACCCACTTATTTCCTCCCCTCACTTTCCTAATTTTTGGGTTTTCATTTTGCTTTAGGTTTTTCTGTGACTGTGGTGCTGGAACACTGTCTAATCCTTGTACATTAGCTGGTGAGCCTACACATGATACAGATACACTATATGACTCTGCTCCACCTATAGAATCTAATACATTGCAGCACAACTGAATTCCTTCCCTAAAGAAAAAGTCCTGCCATTCTAACATCATAACTTAAAACATTTTTTTTGGAAGAAGATTTAAAATATTTGCCCATGCTACAGGAAGAGACTGTATTAAAAATGGATACACGAGGTCAGTTGACACTATGAAGCTCAAGCTACCAAAAAGAAAGTGGCAATATATTGACTCAGGATCTCAAAGCTGGGTGTTTTAGCATTACTGTGTAAAGACTTTTGAAGGGACAGAAGTGAAGAAATAAGCTGCAATTTTGTACAGATACCAACTTCTGAAAAAAAGCTGGTGTTTTTACAACTAGCATTGAATGCAGTCCAATTTGCAGTAGTACTCTTCAATAGACAAGCAGCTTTGTTGCTGCCTTTATGGACATGGGTACCAATTGCTTTTGTAATATGGTAAAAATGTGAGCTAGCACTTCTGCGTTTCTTTTGATTTTTTTAACATGTATTCAGATTGAGAAATATGATTTTAATGCTTTAATCTCATGTAGTTTGTTTTTAATTTCAAGCAAATCTTCTTGTACTTGAATGTGCCCTGTTTTGTTAGCACACCTAGACTTGCTGTAACTGTACTCATGTCCCAGTATGTACGTTCTTTCTATGAAAGAGAAAACACTAATCTTAAATTATATCCAGCAATGTTTCTGGTATCCTTTAAGAAAAGTTAAGATTATTATTTCCTTCCCTTCCCTGTGCAGCATTCAAAAATCAACCCTAGAGAAAAGTGAGTGTTTTAATGAGACTTCCTAGGAAGGGATGCACTGTAAAACAAAAGTATTCTTGTAACTCAGTTTTGTGAAAGGTAAAAACTACTATGTTTTAAAGTACACTTTAGAAAGTCTCTTCAAAACAGTCCTGTATTTGAACTCTGTTCATAGTTTTTTTTTTTTTTAACAGTTTAGACAAACTGCTGGAAATTAAAAACAATTTCCTGCATTAAGCTGAGACAAGTATATATACAGCCCTATACAGTTTCATAGCTCCCCCCCTCCCATTTATGTGTATTGGTGACAGTGGGTATAAACAGCCTGAAAGTGTATGCATGTACCATAACATCTAGACTTAATATATTGTGGAGTATTCAATAACCATTATGTAGAAGGTAGATAAGAATTAAAAGGGTTTAATTTCCTAGAAAGAAAATGGAAAAATGGTCATTTTTAAAAAATAAAGTTTATTAGATCATAATGTTGTCTGAATTTACCACCTTTGTCAAAAGCCAACTCAGAGCTTCCAATGTAGTCTATAATTCCTTAATCAGAGTCAGCAATTTAGGGACAGCTTCAGCATCTACAGTCGACCTTTCACTAGCCAGGCAAACTTCCCTTAAAATTAAAAAAAGAAAAGTTTCAGTTTGTTTTTTATAGTGCATCGATATAAACCGTAAAGGGGGATGGTTAAGGTCAGCTGCATGGCAAAATTATATCCAAGTATAATTACCGAAATAATCGCATTGATTGAGTCATCTTCTCAAATTCTCTTGCTTTTTTATGTCCCTTTTGAATAACCTCCTCTGGAAGATTAGCAAGCCTTGCTGCATTAAAGCCATAGCTTTTAGGACAAGCTCCTTTAATGAATTTATAGAGGAAGGTAATAGTCTCCTGGCTGGGATCCTCACATTCATTTTCTACCATGCATGCCTAAAAAAGAAAAATATTATGTTCTGTTCATGTGCTAGCAGTAAAAGTACCTGCCTTGATTCCCTCAAAAATCTAAACTTCTGAATAAGTAATTTACACATACCATGTGGCCCAGGCGCACTGCAACATTTTGAGAATAATCTTCTACTAATGAATGGTAGTGGGTAGAAAACAATGTACGACACTTTATGTTCTCAGCAAGTTCTTTAACAACTGCATTTGCTATTGCTGTTCCGTCAAATGTTGCAGTACCTCTCCCTAGGAGAGTAAACATAAGCATAAATTATCTGCCTTATACCAAAAGGATATACTTCACAAAGGAATGAAAAAAGGAAAAGGAGGAAAAAGCAGTAATTAATGCATCCAAGTAATGGGCCCTGTTTATTAGCTAAATAGATCCACTTATCAGCCCTGGAAATAGGGTGCATTCCATTTTTAAAGATTTCATTTTTAAGTAATCTCTACACCCAACATGGGCCTAACGTACAACCCTGAGGTGAAGAATCACAGACTCTGACTAAGCGAGCCAGACGCCCCTGCATTCCTTTTTTTTTTTTAAGAGTACTCTTAAGGTACCACTCATCTTCAGAAATGTCCTGTTAGGTTCTCATTAAATACTATTAATTATATTTTAATAGGATGGAGTAATTAGAGCCTTATAATCAAAGAGCTTTTTCACGTTATCTGTTACCTTCTAGTATGGGTCTATGGCACTAGAGGTGAGTGCGTTCAGACTTTTTTTTTTTTTTAAGAAAAGTCAAATCTTCTTTAAGTCCAATCATCTTCAAGAAAAATCACAGTTTTAAAAATAGTCTTCAAATGGAAATTGTAATGTCTTACCCAATTCATCCACAAGCACCAGAGAATGTGCTGTTGCATGAGTAAGTATACTGGCAGTTTCACTCAATTCAACAAAAAATGTACTTTCACCTAAAAAAAGAAAAAAGAGATCTTTCTAAAAATTCTGAAGTAGTATGTTCATCTCATGAGTTACCCAATACTAAAGGTTACATCTCAGTAAGAGATTATGCAATTCTTGCCTGAAGAAAGAATATTTTTCAAATGCCTGCAAGTATTCCATTTTGCATAACACAAAAAAAATCCAACATCAAATTTAAATGGCTCATACAGATTTCAAGGCAGACATATTCATCATACAAAATGTAGAAATGAACTGTCCAATAAAAAAGCCTTAGGTGAAAAAGAAAACTCACCTGACATTATTCTGTCGGAGGCACCAAGTCTAGTAAATACTCTATCAATTGGTGTGAGCCTACACACTTCAGCAGGTATGTAACAACCCATTTGGGCCATTACAGCTAATAGGCCAGCCTGTGAAGGGAGGAGGAAAAGGTCTTTACTAATTGGTATTATAGAAAAACACAGATAAAGATCAATGTTGTAGGAGTCATCAAAAACAGGCAAAATGAAGCCTAGAAAAGTGAGGCTTAGGGCCTAAATGGCCTTAAAAAGAGGCCTTAAAATCTCTAAAGAGATTTTAACCCACTGCATTAGTGATTCTCAACCTTGGCTGGCTACAGAGTAGAATCACTTGGGAGCTCTTTAAAATTACTGATGCCTAGAACCAATTCCAGACCAAATGCATCAATTTGGCACAACGGAACCCCATCTGTACTTTTTTGTCAAGCTCTCCTAAGGTGATTAAAAACCGAAAACGGGATTGAAAACCACTGGACTGTACTGCCTCTTGCTAGTTAGCAAATTTGGTGAACCTAAGTATAAAATCATACAGGAGAGCAAAGGGGTCAGCAAATATTTTTAGTCACGGGCTGTCTGTCACATTTTTTCCTTTCTAACCCTTTATGTAAATAATTTTTAACTCAGTGGCTAGCCAACCCCTGGTATAAAAAGAAGACAGCTCTATTTACTATCTTTACTGAAAGCAGCTTCCAGCAATTATTAGAGTTCATGAATTTTATTTGCTCTCCTACCTGAACAAGTCTGTCATGGTTCTTTTATAAGGATTCCCACAAATAAGTTTGAGTAACACACCTCCAACATTTTCAATCATTATGAATACATCTACCTTCAGGGGAAATGAATTCAATCAAGTCAGAGTTTATAAAGAAGTCTTAACCTGAAATCTCGAATTTTTAATATATGCTCCCCATAACATGAGAAGATACTTGATAAAGGTGAATACATTCAAGTTTACCATGCAGAGTATTTTTCCTTTGCTTTCTAGTATGCTGGTGACTGAATTCTCTATAATTTATGTGCTATTTGGAAATGGGTGGCCTAAATATGTAATATATCCTAAAGTATACAAACAACTGTGTAAGACATTAAGGTTCAGTTTACCTGTCTCATGAGCGTAGACTTGCCCCCCATGTTGGGTCCAGTAACAAGCACACAATAAGCTTTGCCATTTTCCTCCTCCTCTTCCTCACAGCCTATTAGAATGTCATTAGGTATAAAGTCATCTCCAAAAAAAGTCTTCATGATGCAGGGATGACGTGATCCTCTAAGGTCTAGGAAGGGAGGAGTGCCTTCTTCTGGCAACAGAATTACTGGACGACACATGGGGCCATCACCCCCTCGACTATAGTTAGCCAGGCACAGTAAGACATCTGTTAAAGAGAGGGTAAAAGTGAGGCTTCATCATTTTTGAGGTCGCTTGAGAAGCACAAAGATCCAACTAATTTAAAAAGTCTTTCAAAAACACTTTTTCAGTGGAGGGAGTGGAATGTTCTAGTTGCTTTTTATACAGGTTTTTTCCTAACATAGGCACTCTAGAACACATAAAATGCTCTGTTAATGCATTCATTAACAGAAAGAGTCACTAGCCTAAACGTTTCTATGTGTCTTCTCAAATAACTCTTTTTCATCCCCAAAATCTCTCCCCTTAAAATAAGACTTAGTCCCCTAACATCTGGACCAGAGGAATGCCAAGGGGGAAGCTAAGAGATACTGGGGAAATGCTATGCCGACCTCTTTTACCTACCTAATCCTGGAGCTGACACTTCTTAGAAGTGGAATGTTAACACAGTAGGCACAGTGATATAAAAGTATCTTAACAGGAAAATAAATTCACCAATTTTGAACACTTGTGCTAAGGGAAACTTTACCCACCAAACCGCTCAAAGTTGTATTGATTTAAGGAATAAATGTGGCACAAGCCGAAGGATGCTATTTAATTCTGGACAGCTGTATTCCAATCAAAACAATTCTTTTACAAATTTGGGTAGTTACTGTATTTTTAAGACACAGGGAAAAAAACCCTCAACTGTAAAACAGCAAAGGCTCCAAATATGTTGGAAATAAATAAAAAGCAAGTATTTATGAAATTGAAAAGGCTGCCAAATTGCAAAATATAAATCAGGACTCTTAGCCCAAATTATCACTTTTAGTTGATTTCTAAGAGAAAAAAGATTAAAATCTTGATATATACGTATGTAAAGAGAGCAGCGGAAAATACAAAAAGAAGTGACGAGCCAAGATACAGTCTTAATTTAATCTAACAAAAAAAAGAGCTTAAAAAAACAGAATCCAAAAACAACAACCAGGGGCACCTGGGTGGCTCAGTTGTTAAGCTTCTGCCTTCGGCTCATGTCATGATCCTAGGATCCTGGAGTTGAGGTCCACCATCAGACTCTCCTCTTGGCGGGGAGCTCGCTTCTCCCTCTCCCTCTGCCTGCTACCCCCTCTACTTTGTGCTGTCAAATAAAGTCTTATCAAAGGTACTAACAAATCTGGGGTGCCTGCCTGGGTGGCTCAGTGTAAGATCTGGAACATATGACAAGTCTTGATATCAGCTCAGGTCTTAATCTCAGGGCCCGGAATTCAATCCCCAAATTAAAAACAAAACAAAATCCCTTTAAAAAAAATATATATATATACACACACACACATATATAAAAATGGTGGTAAGAATAAAAACCTATCAATATTCCGTTCAATTACTTAAGACTGAATACGGCCAAAAAGTGAACTTAAATCACTACAAACTACTCATTTTGTCTAGTGGGGAGGCAAGTATATACACAACACATCAAGATACATATACCTTGTTACTTATGTTTAGAGATAGACCTCAAGGGGAAATGCTCAATGGATTTAAATTTTAATGCATAACTGGGACACAAGGCATGACTAACCAAAAAGCCTTAGGAACAAGCCTATTCAAAGTCTTACCCAATATTGCGATGCACTCAACTGCAGACTGCCAGTCCTTGTAATTTTTATCGAAGTTATAAAACAGTCGCCGCATGCAGTCCTTCAACGATACGTCTCTCCGTTCTTCGGCATTTATCAGATTAGCCAACTTCTTCTCAATCGTTTTGGTCCAGTATCGCTTACAGCCCTTCTTGGTAGATTTCAATTCATATTCTTCAGGCAAATTACGAGTGATGAAATTCTCCGGAATTTCCAACTGGTAACGGTTCCTACCAATCCCCCAGTAGACAATGGTCCTACAGCCAATTCGGCTGCGCTGTTTCTCCAAGTATTCCAGGAGGCTCTGTTCATTTTCTCTTATGTCAGCAAGAGCTTGGTCATAATCAGAGTCAAATCCTGCCTTAGGAGTAATTAGCCCAGTCTTTCGAGCCTTCTCATGGTCAAAGGCTGTATCCCATCGGTTCAGTTCTACAGTCAAATCTGGGAAACGGCCCTCAGGATTTTTTGTCTGTAGAGTAAGGACCTGCTTAAGGATTTTAGACTTAAAGTTGTCAACGACTTCTTCCATAATCTTTATAATTTTACATATTACTTTGAATCCTTCTAGAGCAGAAAGAAAATCAATTATCTTTTTTTTGCTGTATGTAGTTTCTTCATACATAATAGCCCTGCTATCTGGGTGGTTCTGGCTCTTCAGGGGAGACCCAACATTATGAATTTTACTCAGCAGCCTTTCAAGGTCTGGAAGCTTCTTCAGAAGGTCAACCACATCAGAGATTTTGTCAGGTACAACCATGAGGTCTTCTATAGCATCTAGACGATCGTTGATAGCATGAGGGCTACAGAGTGGGGCACAAAGCCACTGCTTTAGAAGCCGCTTACCAAAGGGAGTATGGCAACTATCAATCTTTTCTAGCAGGGTCCCTTCAGTAGAACCATTTGTTCCATTCATGAAAATCTCCAAGTTGCTTAATGTCACAGCATCTAGCACCATTCGTTGATTGGTTTTAGCAAAAACAGCACCCGGTCTTGTAGCACTGACCGAGTCAGAATCCAGGGGAATGTATTCTTCAAAATTTGCCATTGATAGAAGCTCTTGATCAATAAGGCATTTTTTGAGGTAGAAGACACAACCACCTAGAGCAGAGAGGGCCAATTCACTCTTCTCTCCTGGTGTCAACCCAAGAGAATCAGACTCTGAGGTCATACCTTTAAGCACCTGTGGTAAAATCACCCCACTGTCCTCACTTAACTTTTCCTTAAAATATCCTTCTTCAAGGAGAGTTCTCAAAGTTTTGGCTGCGTCCCAAAATTGGGAGCCTGGTATTAGACCTTCCTGAAGTGAGGCGGATAATGAACCCTTTAGAATCATCTTAGTTTCTGTTGAGAGATTTCCTTTCTCAAACAAGACTTGTACTGGAGGATAGTGTGCCACTAGAGTCCTAAATCTGGAACAATGGCGATCATCTGAAAACTGACCTAAGAAAAACTTTCCCAGTGACGTATCAACAAAGCATACTCCATACACCCGAGTGTGGCCAGAAGAATCCTCTTTTTCTTTGAGGCTAAGAAGATACTTACTATAGTTCTCAGAGGGGTCACCTTCCAGTACACTGTAGGTCTGTGTGCCCTTGGTAATGACTCTACAGATCTCCCTCCTCACCACTCTGTCATACTTAGATATATGTGCCATCTTCCGGCATCGTGCTTCCATCATTTCAGGGGTCTCAGTCTGTTCCACTCGTGCTACTTTATAGCCCTTCTGAACCAGAGAATCAGAGTATCGGCCAAATGCAATTTCAGGGAAACCAGAATGAGCCCAGTTGCCTTTCATGAATACCAGCCCTAGTTCGCTGACTCCAATAAGAGCATCCATGTGGTAGAGCTCATAAAACTTCCCCACCTTATAAAATATAACAAGATCGAAGTTCTGAGACTTAATCTGCCACCACTTCCTCATCCCAGGAGTACAGGAATTAAGGAAATCCTCAGGAACATATAGTGTGGATGCATCAAAATCAGCGTGATCAGGTCGCCTCCTGTGTAGATCTCTTCTCTTTTCCTCCTTAAGCCACTCTAAAGTTTCATGATACCAGGTAGTAGGGCGACTACTATCCTCACATCCTCCACCAATGTGGACTTGAGATTCAGAATTTTGAGGGGCAGAGAAAGCATTCAAAGCACTCTTGGTTTCTGATGAAATGCCAGTTGATCGTTTGGTGGCCAAGGGCATTTCCTTCCTTGAACTTTTCCTTTTGAGAGAGCTATTTCCAGTCACCATTTTCTTACGCTTTGCAGCAACTTTGACAGGACTGTCCAGGCCTTCACTGTCACTCTCCCCTACTCCACTGCTTATTTCATCACTACTTCCTTCCTCCTTAGCATCTGGCTTGAATTCCACATCAGAACCACCAACGTCACTCTCAGAGTCTGAGATGACCCTTCGTTTCTTTATTTGGCGGCTACTCCGCCTAGATCCTTGGACCTTAGGCCGTACTTCCTCTTCACTTTCAATTTCATTATCTTCTTCACTCTTGCCTGATGAATAAGTTGCACCAACCTGACAGGCAAAGAAAGTTATTTAAATAAAAAACAATCTGGAAAAGTACAGTACTACTGTAGAGTATCTCTGAATATGCTTGTGGTATCCTATGCCAAGGAAAGAACCCAGCTCCAGAAATGAGAAACTATTTTCTTTCTCAACGAATTAAAAAAAATATATATATATATCAATTTCAGTAGCATCACACTATAGGATTAAGTGATTCTCTCCTGAGAGTTTTATCCTGTACAACAATGATGAAGCCATTAGCATGACCACACATCCCAAATACCGACGATACCCTCATTAACAATCGTCAGTGCAGAAGTGACTTCAAATCTCCCTGTTATCTTTCTTCCAAGGTCATCTCTCCTCTTCCAGAGGGATGTATTATGAAGTCTGCCATTTTATAAATCCTTTAGTTTAAGAAAGCACTGAAATCTATACAGGCTTCCAGTCCTTGCTATTCCACAAACCAGCCGTAGCTTCTTGTGCAGGGCACCATCGGCTCATCATGGATCTCCCACACACATGAAGCTGTATGAGGCTAAATGATCACTGTAGTACCATCCAGTTCTAAACCTTTCATTAATGTTATGACCCCTAACCTTGAAAATAGGATTAAAAACATTTTTTTCTTTCATTTCTATTAAAATGTTCATTCGATAAGTTTATTCCCCACCTATAATAGAATAAAATCAGGCTCAGTCATAAATGAATCTCTCAAACACATAGCTCATTAACTAGCTAAATTAGAGAAGAATGACTTAATTCTCCCAAACAGTGACCATTAACATGTGAAACCCAGGATGTATTTCAAGGATATTTAATCTCTCTTACCTATCTGCATTAGGTAATTAATTTCCAGGGCTTGACCACACCCTCAGAGAGGCTGACTGCCAGACATCATAACCAATTTTATCACCATGTCCTTACTGTCCTGTTACTTTGTTCCAAAATGGTATTACTTCTTACCTTCCTAGGCTTGAAGCTTGAGAACTCAAGCAAAATGGCTGCTGAGATTCTAATCTAACAATCTACAGTCCTACAGAAGTGTAGAATTATTGTGTATGAGTTTGGGGTACCTGGGTCCTCAGTTAAGCATCCAGGCTCCTGATTTTGGCTCAGGTGATGATCTCGGTTGTGAGATCTAGCCCCTCATCGGACTCCACTCTGTGTGTGGAACCTGTTTAAGATTCTCTCCCCCTCTCCCTCTGTCCCTCAGGCTCACACTCTCACAAATTAAAGATAAAAAAAGATGTGTATGAGTACTGAAGTTTTTTTGTGTGTGTATGCAAATACATGTAAATATAACAAGAGAATTATCACTTTACTACCCCCCTTTTCCATCACTTTCCCAACAGAATTGACAACCGACTATTTAACAAGATCCCACCTCCATCTCTTCTTCTTCCTCTGGTTCTGAGGGCTCATCACACACTGCCAATTCAAGCCTCTCAATCTTGTCTTTATTCAAGGCTTCATCTGCACGTTGCATTGCTCTGAGTATTTCAGGCTTTGAACTGTAAAAATGACCTCCTTTTTGCACTTCCTTCGATTTTGAACCTAAAAAATTTAGATTTGCATTTCTTATTAAGCAAATTTTATTTATAAATAAAAATCATTAGCTAGGGAATGGGTTCAATGTATAACACCTGTTCTAACGGACAAGAATCAAGTACAGTTTTTAATGTACTGTTACTTTTGATTAATAAGATCAGTAAAGCCTACAAAGAAGAAATTACCAGGGGAAAACTACCAGTGAAATTTAAAATTACCTATTTTACCTCCTTGAAACTGCCTTAACCGTTGGGTCACCCAAGACTACTTCATCTCTCTTGACTGTGGCCCTAAATAGATTAAGACACACCTCTTCAAGTGAAGCATGAGATGTAAAAGGGGTCTGTTTTGAGACCCTTTGCACAAATTACTTCAGGAAGGCAAAAACTACACTGTCAGTTAAGTGAAGCTATGATACCAAGTTTATCCTGAAGGTAGTTAAATGGGGTATATTAAAAACAAACAAAACCCTACTGGTAAGGATACTAACATTTTAGAAAGGTAACCTAGTTCAAACTTTGGTTTTTTGCTGTGGGTTTGGGTTTTGGTTTTTTTGGGTTTTTTTGGGGTTTTTTTTGGCTGAATCAAATTGCTTTGTTTTTAGCTAAAACTCTACCTTTATTCCCTTCAATTTCCTTTTTTTTTTCCCCCAAGACTCTGCTTATTTATGTGACAGAGAGACAGACAGCAAGAGCAGAAACACAAGCCAGGGAGTAGGAGAGAGAGAAGCCAGCCTCTGCTGAGCAGGAAACCTGACGAGGGGGATTCCAGGACCCCAAGACCATGACCCTAGCTGAAGGCACATGCCTAACAACTAAGCCACCCAGGCGCTCCTTAAATTATTTTTTTAAAAGATTTTATTTGAGAGCATGCCTGCAAGTGGGCGGAGAGGCAGAGGGTGAGGAGAGATCTCAAGCAGACTCCCCACTGAGTGGGACATGGGGCTCCAACTCAGGACCCCAAGATCATGACCTGAGCCAAAGCCAAGAGTGGGACATTCAACCGACTGAGCCATCCAGGTTCTCTAAGAGCTGTCATTTTAAATGACACTCCTGGGCACCTGGGTGGCTCAGTTGTTAAGTGTCTACCTTTGGCTCAGGTCATGATCCTGGAGTCCTGGGGATCAAGGCCTGCACCAGGCTCCCTGCTCAGCGGGAAGCCTGCTTCTCCCTCTCTCACTCCCCCTACTTGTGTTCCCCTCTAGCTGTCTTTCTGTCAAATAAAATCTTACAAATAAATAAATAAAATAAATGACACTCCTGTCTTCTAAGCAAAAGATGAGATGCAGATGATCACAAGTCTGATGGCACAAAATTGTTTATAGTTTTTTCCTAAGATGCCTAACTAGCAGTGTCTTTGTTTTCTTCTGACCAAATATAATTAGAAAACAAACCTGAACTTAACTAAATTTTTTTTAAAAGATTTATTTATTCATTAGAGTGAGTGAGAGCGAGCATGAGAGGGGAGAAGGTCAGAGGGAGAAGCAGACTCCCCGCAGAGCTGGGAGCCCAATGTGGGACTCAATCCCTGGACTCCGGGATCATGACCTGAGCTGAAGGCAGTGGCCCAACCAAGCCACCCAGGTGCCCCCGAACTTAACTAAATTTAACAGATCCAAACATTACATTATTTCCTTCTTTCTACTGTATACTAAAACTATGGGACATCCTAAAGTACCATTACATTAGCAACTTAATGGGCTCCCTAAATAAAGGTGCAATTTCCCATTTTTCCAAAGAGCTGCACCAACACTACAAGTTATAACCATCAAAACCCACTGGAGGGCGCCTCCTAACTTCCTCAAGTGCCTGCTTGCAGCTGCACTCACCGGCCAACCTATTCAATGACCTCATCATTCCCCAAAAACCCCTGATGCAAACTACTTTACAATTTTAAGCCCCCCCCCCCAAAGAAGAATTAAAAACCTACTTTTTCCTCATCCACGCTACTCCAACAATTTGGAAATTTAAAGGCAGAGGCAGTAAACAACATGATTGCCTTTTACAAAATAATGACAACATAAATGTAAATTTGGGGGGAGTATTTTAAAATTAGTCATGTTGCCAAAGCTTTGCTTAGAATCTCAAAATCAGGGCACCTGGGTGGCTCAGCTGGTTGAGCAACTGCCTTCAGCTCAGGTCATGATCCTGGATACCCGGGATCGAGTCCCACATGGGGCTCCCTGCTCAGCAGGAAACCTGCTCCTCCCTCTCTCACTCCCCTTGCTTGTGTTCCCTCTCTGGCTGTGTTTCTCTCTGTCAAATAAATAAAATCTTTAAAAAAAAAAAAAAAAAGAATCTCAAAATTAGGGATGCCTGGGTGCCTCAATCAGTTAAGCATCCAACTCTTGACTTCAGCACAGGGTAAGATCTCAGAGTCAGGAGATGGAGCCATGGGCTTAAGATTCTCCACCTCCCCCACCCACACTCACTAGGGTGCTCTCTTTTGGGAGGGGAGGGATCTCAAAATTAGTCCTAGAAAAAGATCTTGTTACCTGGTTCAACTCTCTCACTTTATATATGAATAAATAGTATCTGAGTTACTTTGTTAGTCAAAATTATACAGCAAATTAGTGCAGAAGACAGAACCAAATGTCCAGATTCTCCTTCCATCCTGCAGGTCAGATTTCCATGAAGACTTAAGTTTCTTCAGTGTGCCCTCCTTCCCCTGCAGGATGAACGCTATGACCAAAAGGCAGGACTCCCAGAGATTCCTGGGGAAATTGACCCTTATCGTGATTCCAAAACACTGTGTTGAGAATCTGAGGATGATGAATAAGGACTTACTCATGTTCAAGTGTTACACAAGCACTGGACCCTGCAGGCATAATGTGTGTAATTCAAGAAACTGATAGGTGCGCGTGGCCCAAGGGAAGCTACACAGGCAGGACTGCTGAGGTCTAGGACATAAAAAAGGTGGGCCTGGAAAAAGATTGTTATGGTTCCAGAAGTCTGATGTGAAACTCAACTCAGATGTGCTCCTAAGTGAGGATTTTGAAGGCCAGGTAAACATGCATCTCTATCTGTCCTAGACAGTGTCACTAACCTACTTGCTAATCTATCCTGATTGTGCTGCCTTTCTCTTAGATCTTTGAAGATGGAGCACTATTAATTTACCCTTTTCATGCCTGAATTTGGTAATATGGTCCAAATGAGATCTAATCATGAAAACATTTTTCCCTTAAGGGCATGATACTGCCCTAAGTCAACTAAAAAGAAAGATTCCACTCCACAACCAACACACTGAAGACCAGCTGTATCTTATCTTTTTCCCATGCATTGTTATTTGTCTGTCCCATGCTGGACATACTCACCCTGCCACTCCTGAAATTTACTGGCATAAAATACACTTAATTTCACTGTATGGGAGTGGCAGACACTTGTGCTCATGTGTTGTGTGATTGCTCTCTTAAGACACACTCTCTCACACACGCTCTGAAGAGTGGACTCTCTTACCTGTATATGGCTTTAATAACCTTCTGCTAACCCAGCCCCTTGTTGGGCTGTCATCAAAAAACTGTACATGAACTCGGACGGACTTCCCTTTCTCGCGGATGAATGTTCCATCAAAAGGGTGGTTGTAAACCAGGCAAGGCCACCAGGGGTAACCCTCCATCTTGGCCCAAACCAAATCACCTGGTGAGAAGTCACAAGAACTGTTGCCAAAGGAAAAATATAACTTGGTTAATATTTGGTTAAATTGCATTAAAAGCAATTACCTACAAATAAGCAATTCGAAGGAAGGCATCATTAACACTCCTTTGAAGTCTTTTGGCATTAAAATTCAAGCACACAAATTCTAGAATAATTTTTTTTAAATAGAAAAACAAGCAAATATCACAATGCTTACTTAAAATATTAAGACAAATACAAATATAATGAATTCTGGTATTAAGATGAGAAACTATTTCTCAGAATAACCATTCTGATAGAATACTGATGCAAAGAAAAAGGTACAGACTCACTGTACATGCTCTCCGGATTCTAATGCATCACACCTGTATACCACACTATAGCACTTATCAGGAACAGGACCTGACCCATGGTAGTCACAAAATATGAAACATACAATGTGATATGATGACAATAAATATTACCTCATTAGATTCTGTTTGGATTCTGTTTCCAGTCAACACTCCACAAGCTACCTAGCACACTACTAACCCCCACCCCAAAAAAAACTAGTTTTATGAAAAAAGTAAACTTGAAATGGAAGCGCCTGACATGCCAAAAAATGAATATATGAACCAAAAACAAAGATGCAATCTTCATGAAAATTAACTTGAGGGGTGCCTGGGTGGCTCAGTTGATTAAGCAACTGCCTTCAGCTCAGGTCATGATCCCGGAGACCAGGGATCGAGCCCCACATCGGGCTCTCTACTCTGTGGGAAGCCTGCTTCTCCCTCTCTACTCCCCCTGCTTGTGTTCCCTCTCTGGCTGTGTTTCTCTCTGTCAAATAAATAAAATCTTAAAAAAAAAAAAAAAAATTAAAACTTAAACAGGGGCGTCTTGGTGGCTCCATCGGTTAAGCATCTGGCTCTTGATTGCAGTTCAGGTCCTGACCTCAGGGTCAGGAGACTGAGCCCTTTGTTGGTCACTGCACTGGCTGTGCAGCCTGCTTAGATTCTCTCTTCCTCTCTCTCTGCCCCTCCACGCTTGTGCAACACTGTCTCTTAAAAATATAAATAAAACTTTGGGCGCCTGGGTGGCTCAGTCATTAAGCGTCTGCTTTCAGCTCAGGTCGTGATCCTGGAGACCCAGGATCAAGTCCCACATCGGGCTCCCTGCTCGGCGGGAGGCCTCCTTCTCCCTCTCATTTCCCATGCTTGTGTTCCCTCTCTAGCTGTGTTTCTCTCTGTCAAATAAATAAAATCCTTTAAAAAAAAAAAAAAAAAAGACTACATCAGAGTCCTTCAGTGTCATTAAGAATCCTTAATACAGCTATTAAATCCTACTCAAGTACTATATACCAAGGTTTTCTAAAATTGCTTAAAGGTTTTCACTGAATAACTGCATTAGTAAAATAAGTAGATTACAAACAAGAACATTTTAGAATAGCTTGCATTAGTACACTGGGGTGACCTTATCTAGACCCAACCAAGCACAAAGTTGGAAGTATTCCTTTTTTCAAAAATGTGAATATGGAAACCCTTAGGCTAGACAATTAGAAAAGAAACAAAACAACAGTGTGACCAGCTGGGACTTTTCTGAAGGGTCTTTATGGCTTGTGCACTCTTACAGAAATCTACAGCACGGGGCACCTGAGTGGCTCAGGTATTGATCCTGGGGGGCCCGGGACCCACATCGGGCTGCCTGCTCAGCAGGAAGCCTGCTTCTCCCTCTCTCACTCCCCCTGCTTGTGTTCCCTCCCTCTCTGGCTGTGTTTCTGTCAAATAAATAAAATCTTTAAAAAAAAAAAAGAAAGAAAAATCTACAGCAACCTGCGTGAGCACAAACCTGTACATAGTGCCATCAAGCTCACCATGTAGTTCATCTTCCAAGAGGAAGCTCTGTCCGATTCCAGTTCCTACCATAAGCTCTTCCCTTCCTCCTCACTAACATAGCCATTAACAGGAGACAAAAGACCCTCAGAGCTGTGCAGAATGGTCTACAAGCCTCCCTACTCACCGTCAAGCAGTCTTTCTCTTAACTCTTGGCCAGGTAGCCACTTAACCACAAAAAGCCTATCACAAGTATCAGAAAACCATCAGCTTTCTTTGTTCAGAAATACCTGAAACTACCCTAAAACTGCCCTCTTCTGCTGCAAACGGAGGGAAATAACTTATCTCCCTAAAGACATATCAGTCTTGAGTCCAAATCCTGAGCGTAATTTTTAGAAGACTGGTCAAACAGAGTAAGTATATGTTATTTCAGTGAACACGTGCCCCCTCAGGAAGCCTATTTCTGGGTGTAGAGTCTTCAGACATTAGGCTTCAAACTGCATTATCCAACCAGATTTTTCTGAGAGGAGGACCAGTAAGGATACCTATCTGTCAAGCCTGACTGTAAAGATTTTATTTAGAGAAAGAGACAATGCACACTGAGCAGGGCAGAGGGACAGAGGGAAAGGGAGAGTTTGAAGAAGCAGACTCCCCAGGGAACAGGGAGCCCAACTTAGGGCTTGATCCCTGGGAAGCATGACCTGAGCCCATGGCAGATGCTTCACTGACTGAGCCACCCAGGTGTGCCCTGGTTGCCCTTCTTAAATGCAACTAAATCCCTTCAAGATCGAGATTTGGGTAACATTTTGGTGTGTAGTAGCAAAGCCTAAGCTCTATCTGGCTACTTTGAGGCAGTCCCTTTCCTGTGTGCCTGAATGTATTAAAAATATGTGGATGAAGGGCACCTGGGTGGCTCAGCTGGTTAAGCGACTGCCTTTGGCTCAGGTCATAATCCCGGAGTCCTGGGATGGAGCCCCACATCGGGCCCTACTTCTCCCTCTCCCACCCCCCCGCTTGTGTTCCCTCTCTAGCTGTGTTTCTGTCAAATAAATAAATAAAATCTTAAAAAAACAAATGTGGATGAGCCGAGCCTGAGCAGTAGGGGGTGAGGTTTACAACGTGTTTGCAAAATTAAAAAGGGAGCATTTTTCTTGCCTTTGTGATCGGAATTATGGAGGGTAAGGACTGAGTGCTGAACTGGACAACAGCTGTTTTTATTAGATACATGTCTTATAAAAGTTACAAATTCTCAAGACCGAAGTGCATAAAAGACTGAGAAGAATGTACATCTTAGTGGTACATGTGAAGTTCAAGCGAACAAGATGCCTCAAATCCAATGGAATTCTCTTTGCCTGGTAAGAGGCAACAGAGCACTTGCAGGAGTCTCAGTTGTCTTGGGGGGGTCCCAGAGAAATTTCATGACTAGATCAAAAAAATTTTTTTAATATTTTATTTATTTATTTGAAGAGAAAGTGAAAACACAAGCAGGGAAGGGACAGAGGGTGAAAAAGACTCCCAACTGAGCAGGGAGCCAGCCGCAGGGCTTGATCCCAGGATACTGGGATCATAACCTGAGCTGAAGGCAGACACTTAACCGAACAAGCCACCCAAACAACCGCAGATCAAAATTCTTTTTTTTTGTTTTTAAGATTTATTTATTTGACAGAGAGATCACAAGTAGGCAGAGAGGCAGGCAGAGAGAGGAGGAAGCAGGCTCCCCGCTGAGCAGAGCTCGCAGTGTAGGACCCAATCCCAGGACCCTGAGATCATGACCTGAGCCGAAGGCAGAGGCTTTAACCCACTGAGCCACCCAGGCGCCCCCAGATCAAAATTCTTGAGCAAAAAAATGAGATGGCCACACCTGCCTTCTGATAGTTCCTTTCTATCCTTAAGTAAAACTAGCTCAAGCTTCTGACCCAGACCCAGAAGACATGGGGAGAATACTTTTTAGCTTTATACTTAAAGTTACTTTGTGATAAAATATTGTTGTAGGGTGCCTGAATGGCTCAGTTGGTTGAGCAACTGCCTTCATGATCCTGGAGTCCCAGGACGGGGATCAAGCCCCGCATCGGGCTCCCTGCACTGCGGGGGCTCTGCTTCTCCCTCTGACCTCTCCCCTCTCATGTTCTCTTTCATTTTCTCTCTCAAATAAAATGAATAATAAAAATCTTTAAAAAAAATTACTGTTTTAACATGAGTAATTCATTCTAGTTTTATCCCAAAGGAAATAACTTGAGCTAAGACAACTATTACCTTAAAACTCCCACTTGATGGGGCGGTGCCTGTGTGGCTCAGTTGGTTAAGGGACTGCCTTTGGCTCAGGTCATGATCTCAGGGTCTTGGGATCCAGGCCCTCATCAAGCTCTCTGCTCAGCGGGAAGCCTGCTTCTCCCTCTCCCACTCCCCTTGATTGTGTTCCCTCTTTGTGTTTCTCTCTGTCAAATAAATAAACTAAAAAAAAAAAAAAAAGAAAGAAAGAAATACAGCAAGAGAGGGAACACAAGCAGGAGGAGTGAGAAAGGGAGAAGCAGGCTTCCCGCTGAGCAGGAAACCCGATGCGGGGCTCGATCCCTGGTCTCCGGGATCATGACCTGAGCCGAAGGCAGTCGCTTAACCAACTGAGCCACCCAGGAGCCTCTCTAGCTGTATTTCTGTCAAATAAATAAATAAAATCTTTAAACAAAACAAAACTCCCACTTGTACAAACGTAGTACAAATTGTGAAACTATATAGTGGTGTTCAAAAGTCTCAAAAATGATTAGAAGATCCTTTCCAAGGAACCAATTTAAAATTTTAATATCTTTACATTTATTTTGCAAGGCAAATGTACATACTCACTAAAGAAAAAAATGTGTAAAAGCTAATTACAATCATTATCAGTTCTGAAATTCCTTATCTGTGAAGTTAAAATGAACTACTCAAATTGTTTTTCAACATCACCTTACCCTAAATATCTTATATTTACAGAATCTTACACATAACCTGATTTTTCCGATGTTAGCAATTGGCAGTACACTATAAAACACCAAGACTAAAAAATTTAGTATTAAGCACTGTTCCTCTAAAGCTTTTTAAAAGTGGACACTTTACAAATTCTGGTCCAGGAAACTACGGCTTCTAACCAAAACGAGAATTAAGCAGGTAATAAAATATACTGTGCAAGGGGGCCTGTGTGGCTCTGTCAGTTAAGCATCTGCCTTCAGCTCGGGTCATGATCTCAGGGTCCTGGGATGAGTACCGCATTGAGCTCCTTGCTCAGTGGGGGACCCTGCTTCTTCCTCTCCCTCTGCCCCTCCTTGCTGCTCTTACCCTCTCTCTCTCAAATAAATAAAATCTTTAAAAATAAAGTAAGGGCACCTGGGTGGCTCAGTGGGTTAAAGCCTCTGCCTTCAGCTCAGGTCATGATCTCAGGGTCCTGGGATCAAGGCCCACATCAGGCTCTCCGCTCAGCAGGGAGCCTGCTTCCTCCTCTCTCTCTGCCTACTTGTGATCTCTCTGTCAAATAAATAAAGTTTTAAAAAATAAATAAATAAGAATAAAGTAAAACGTTTCTTCAGTTAATGCTCAGAAAGTTTTTAAATCTATTTACTTTGTGGGCAGACTTCAATTCTTTATAGGTAATTTCAAAATTTTAATTTCTAGTACTCATATAGTATCCAAAGAATGCCAAAATAAAAGGAAATATAATCCATGCAAATACTCAAGTTTTCCTACCAACACTAAATACTATTTTAAAATATACAGAGGATGCCTAGGTGGTACAGTTGGTTAAGCATCCGACTTTTTTAAAATAATTTTTGTTGTTTATTAGGTTAAGTTTAGGGAAACTCTACTGTCAACAAAGAGCTCAAACTCACAACCCTGAGATCAGTAGCGCCTACTCTTCTGGCTGAGCAAGCCAAGACCCCCCAAAATGCTAATATAGCTTAAATTTTTGATATTCTTGGGGTTCCAAAGATAGTTTTTCTAAAAAAGGGAAAAGCTGACAGCTTGGAAAAACAAATGGAAAGTCGTCCTACGGGGGGGGGGGGGGGGG
>PITA01012035.1:0-63889 GCA_004023965.1 Spilogale gracilis | reverse complement strand
AATTTAATAGTTTCAAAAAGTAAAAATATTCATACCATGTAAAAATGAATCATTTTTCTTGATTGATTTTTTTCCCTCCCTTCCTTCTTCCTTTCTCTCTCCCTCTCCTTTTAATATGGCTGGATTCAATTCCCTGGCCAGCATGAAATAATATCTTTGCATACAACACATATTTATGTAAAATATTCAAGCAAAAACAAATGGTAATTTTTCTGTGCTCCTCTACCATTCTGTTGGGGAACTGCATGCTAATTGCCTATTTATATGCCAACCTTCCATGATGGCCAGTATTTTCCTTGAAGCCTGAAGGAATGTCTTATTCGTCATTAAATTTTCAGTGATTGGTGTAGATTATTTAATGAAGAAATCCAGCCTGACTTATTTTTCTCTTCTATTATACCTTTCAAATTGTGCAAAACCCCTTTGTTGTATTACATGGCATTACTTTCACTATTGTCTGTTTTACAGTGATATCAGGGTTCATGTTTTTTATTAAATTCAAAAGAAAGAACTAGCTTGTTTCAGCTCTGACATATAAAGGTTGAGAAGTGTCTATTCATCATTATAACCAGAAAAAAATGGAACAAACTGAAAATTAATGACTTTTCTTGGGCCCATCAGAGACTTGCATTCACAGGAAAAGCTGTCACTCCAAATCTTGGGAAGAGAGATAAACACAGAGAGTCAAGGAAGGCAGAGAATCCCAGCTGAGGTTGACTCACACCGAGTAGATGTTGCTGAAGTTATAAACTGGTAGGGACAATTAAATAGCAATTTTGATGAATTGCCGGAAGACTGTGAAGTAAGTTGAAAATGAGAACTGTTGACATTCTTTGTACCTCATTGTTGACATTGTTGTACCTCAAGGAATGCCCCACACCCAGATTCTCACGGTGAAGATACAAGAATAATACCTTCATGATTCTGGCAGAAGGAAGAGAAAAGTAACTATTTCAAAGTACACACAGAGTATTTTCCATAACAAAGGCTTATTCTTCAAGCAAAAAGACTTTATCAGATCCTTATTCAGCCTGAAAAAAAGGCAGCTAGTCACTCCAGTCATCTAGCCTTCTGGTCTCACTTAAGAAGAGAAGGGAAAAGTTAACACCCAAGAAGGTTACAGCCCAGGGACACAAAACCACTAAAAGACTGAGATTTAATTATTACATTCTATAAGGCTTCCCTCCCCTACCTCTTCCAACCACATCAACAGGGCTCCAGTGTAATAACACTGGGTTACAATGTAAAGAGCAGCAAGATACAGACTCTATTTAAGATTATAGGAATACTATGGAGCCATCAAAAGAATGAAATCCTGCCATTTGCAATGACATGGATGGAACTGGAGGGCATTATGCTGAGTGAAATAAGTCAATCAGAGAAAGACATTTATCATATGTTCTCTCTGATATGAAGAATTTGAGAGGTGGCGGGGAGAGTCGTGAGGAGTAGGGAGGGAAAAAAATGAAACAAGATGGGATCTGGGAGGGAGACAAACCATGAGACTCTCAATCTCAGGAAATAAACTGAGGGTTGCTGGGGGGTGGAAGGTAGGGATAATGTGGCTGGGTTATGAACATTAGGGAGGATATGTACTATGTTGAGTGCTATGAATTGTATAAGACGGATGAATCGCAGACCTGTATCCCTGAAGCAAATAATTCATTATATGTATTAAAAAAAAAGTCTTTAGGGAAGCCTAAAGACTATGGGGTAACCAAAACCAAGAACCTCAGGGAATGCTGAGGTCTACATACAGCTAGAGTGATCATTAAATCATTAAATACAGCACATCTCCTAACCAAATTAAGGCTAAAGGCCTATTTACCTCACTTCCTGTTGCCTAATACATCATCTCCAGCTTTCAAAAAAATATTATGAAACATGCCAAAAGAGAAGTTAAAAAATGTTTGATGAGAACAAATAAGGAGCTAGTTTTAATGATAGTTTCAAATATGATACAAGTTTTGGTATTAGGTAGGGAATGTGAACTCCTATGATCAATAGGTTAGGGGCTCTAGTGAAAAGTAGGCGACATGAAAGCATACATGGTTAAAGAAAACAAAGAGATGGGGCACCTGGGTGGCTCAGTTGGTTGAGTGACTGCCTTCAGCTCAGGTCATGATCCCGGAGACCCGGGATCGAGTCCCACATTGGGCTCCCTGCTCTGCAGGAAGCCTGCTTCTCCCTCTCTCACTCCCCCTGCTTGTGTTCCCTTTCTGGCTATGTTTCTCTCTGTGAAATAAATAAAATCTTAAAAAAAAAAAAAAAGAAAACAGAGAGATGGGTATTCAAAAGCTGATAGAATTGGAAGGAGAAATAGACAAACCCACTATTATAGCTGGAGATTTCAACATGCCTCTTTTAGTAATGGAAAGACCCAATGGGAAGAAATTTCTAAGAATATAGTTGAAATAAACAGTACCATCAACTCACTGGATCCGACTGATATAAAATACTTCAACGAAAAACGGTAGAAAACATATTCTTTCAAGCTGACTGGAATACTTGCCATAATAGATAGAACACATTCCCAGCTGTGAAACATACCCCAATAAAGAGAATAAAAATCATACAAACTGGGTTTTTAGACTATAAAGAAACCAAACTAGAAAATAATCACAAAAAAACAGCTGGGAAATTTCCCAAATATTTGGATATTAAACAGCATACTTCTAAATAACACTGAACAATGCAAAAGTCTCAAGAGAAATTTTAAAAATATTTTGAATCAAATGAAAATGAATATATGATAATCAACTTTGTGGGATGCAGCAAAAGCCAAACTTAGAGGGAAACTTAGAACATTAAATGAATACATTAGAAAAGAAGAAATATCTAAAATCAATAATCTAAGTTTCCACCTAGATACCAGAGAAAGAAGAGCAATTTCATTCAAAAGCAAAAGGAAAAAAATTAGAAGTAGAAATCAACAAAATTTAAAGCAGATGATCAATAAAGAAAATAAACAATAAATAGGTGAAATATTAATAAACTTGATAAACTAATCAGGCTAATCAAGAAAAAAGATATAAATTATTAATTTTGAAATGAAAGAAGAGTCATCAATACCAACTCCTTAGACATTAAGGAGGAGATTAATAAAGGGGTATTATGAACAGTGCTATGACAGTAAAATTGATAGTTTATACAAAATGGACCAATTCCTTTAAAACACAAACTACAAAAATTCATGCACAGGAGAAATAGATCACCAGAGGAGGTTGGTATTTATGAGATCCATTGATTAATAATAATCTTACAAAAAGGAAACCACCAACCCCAAATGGTGTGTCACTGGTGAATTCTTCCAATAATTTAAAAAAGAAAACTATGGGAAATCTTTAAAATGTCTTCCAGAAAGTAGAAGAGGGAATATTTCCTAACTCATCCAATGAGGCCAACATTATACCCAAAGCAGGTGAAAGACATTACGAGAGGAGTGTCTGGGTGGCTCAGTTGGTTAAGGGTCTGCCTTCAGCTCAGGCCATGATCCTGGAGTCCCAGATAAAGCCCCACAGTGGGATTCCTGCTCAGCGGGAAGCCTGCTTCTCCCTCTGCCCCTCACTCTGTTCATGCTCTCTCTCTTGCTCTCTCTTTCAACAATCAAATAAATAAATAATCTAAAAAGTACATTCCTATAAAAGAAAACTACAAATAATACACATATCTCATGAAGTACTTGTACAAAGCCTCAACAAAATACTGGTGTATAAAATTTATCATACAGAGTACATAAATATCAATTACCAGTACCAATGAAATACCTCAGTTATCTATAGTTGAAAGATAAGTTAATGTTAGTATTTCAATTCACAAGAAAAATTAAAACTTCATTCAACAATTTTAATCTATATGCCAAAGATAATGTTCACTACTTACAGCAGAGAATTCAAGGTCCTCATACATACTTAACATTTCATCAACCACTCTGATTTCACTAACTTCCAGTTGATAACTTGATCAACAGTTGAAAAGTTCTGAATGTGAAACCGAAGACAAGATAGAGAAAAATCTGAAGAAGGGCTACGTAGTGAACAAATGCCCCCTATGTAACAAAGACCTTGTGACACTAATTCTAAAATGCATTTTTTTCAGCCTGCACACATCAAACATATTCATCTGAAAGTAGTAGATTAAAATAATTAATCCATCTGCTTCTTTGAGCTCAGTGTCTGAAATTGTTCTCTGACTGTCCCCAAAGCAGAATGTGTATTACCATGATGCAGCTCGTTCGTAAAGATGGTCAGCAATTTAACGATCATTAAAATAGACTGTGTTTGGAAATGTTGGAATAGATTAACAGTGATGTGCTTTTCTGATTGCTGACTCAGTTGCCCTCTGCTTAATTCAAACTCCCTGGTGCAGCTAAACGCATAACTCACATTTTTCCTTTCTTCTTTAACTGCTTAAAGTTCCATCTGAAGCTATGAGGCAAAGAAGCATCATCTTCACACTGCCAACCTTACATAACTTAAAGGAGCAAAGTCTCAGGTTGCCTCCGATCTGTCTGGCCTGTTAACTCGCCCCTATGCAGAGACGCAAAGCAATGTTTGCTTTTAGGAAGTTTATATTTTAGGTGATGTACTTGTCATTGTCAGTGCAGCCTGCTCATAGAGACTGCCAAAGATGTGCCTTTACCTGATTGTATTAAAACAGCTTTGAACACACATTTTTGAAAATTAAAACTTAATAGTCATTCATGGTTTCTATCAGATTGCTTTTACTGTGTTATGTCACTTTATGTCTTCAAAATGTACTTTCATTTGTCAGTGAAATATTAAAATGCATATTTTGTTAATAAGTGATAAAATACATTTGAACATACCCAGGTAGATTATGGAAAAAATACTGTAGTGGAAAGAAGAAAAACCCTGTCTATTTCAGACTAAACTTATTCAAGTTTGATCAAAAGAAAACCTTAATAGAGAGAATAGAAATCACAATGACTCTTTCAAATCAAAGGTTTTGAATTTAAGCATGATAAACAAGCACTTTGTTACAATGTGAGGTTTTGGCGATATTCCTGCCTTTACTAAGTTGAGTTCTTTTTTTTTTCCCCTCTTTCTCAGTTTCGGCCCACAGCTTGCAGATGTACTAAACGTTGTGGGAGGCTGTCTTCCGATCTGGGCAGAGAATGGCTGGAAATGTCTGTAAAGATGTTGTCTTCACTGGGCTCTGAATAACCAGGATTAAGTTTCTCTTTCTGAATCAGAGAAGCTCACACATTTTCAGGCGACATCTCAGAACTGTTCGCCAACCACTAGGGTCAACAACCCTCCTGACAGTCTTTAAGGAAACTTCAATCTTTAAGTGCCCCTAGAAGTCTTGGTTTGTTTCTGCATAGGGATATTATCTGCTCATTTTATGCTTACATTTAATCCCTTTGAAAACTTATTCTATGTAACTTAATTTAATATATAATTTCAGAGGAATTAATGTATATTGGCTTTATCACATCATCGTTTTAGTAACTTAGTTAATATTTGCTCAAGTTCTCTTTAACCTTTAATGAAATGCCTGGGACACAGTTTCAGAAGAGAATAGGTATATAATGTTTTAGACAAACTGTACTGTTTTCTTCTCAGAAGGTAGTTGAACCCACATCATGGTAATCTTAACCTGGCTATTATTAACTCCTTCGGTGCAGGTTCTGAATTCCATTCATCACTATAATCCCAGAACCTACTGGAGTGCATGTAGTGTAGTGCTTATCAAATGTGTTTTAATTAATTGAGTTCTCTCATCAAGGAATTACCGAGACAACAGCAATAAAAATGCCAATATATGTCCTACATGGAAAGAAAACTCATCATGCATTGGTTGTTGCATTGGTCGGTTTTGTCACTGTGACAAGAAAGAAAGAGAGAGAGAGAGAGAGAGAGAGAGAGAGAGAGAGAGAGAGAAAGAGAAATCAAGAAAAAGAAAGAAAGAAAAAAGGTTTGGGAATTATAGTTCTAGATTCACAAATTATACCAAAATGAGTATGGACAGTTGGCAATTTTGTTTACAAAACAACTAATAAAATAACCAAACCCAATAGTAGCATGTTCTCAGCTGTGAATGAACAGTTAGATGTTCAGCTGTAATAATGACCAGAGATTTATATATGGTCCTACATTCTTTCAAGGTAATTTGTAGCTCAGTTGTGTATCAGTGAATACAATACATTCTGTCATTTTACAGAGGCAGTAATATGTTCCTTTAATGGAAAAGAGAGCTGGGTGCCTGGGTGGCTCAGTCAGTTAAGCGTCTGCCTTTGGCTCAGGTCATGATCCCAGGGTCCTGGGATCAAGTCCCACATCGGGGTCCTCGCTCAATGGGGAGTCTGCTTCTCCCTCCCCCTCTGCCTGCTGCTCTCTCTGCCTGTGCTTTCTCCCTCTCTCTCTCTCAAATAAATAAATAAAATATTAAAAAAAAAAAGAGGGCTAACTGAAAGACCAAGTTCATATATATGGCTATATCAAATTCAGATATCAGATATAAATTAATTCAGGGAGAAAAAAAGCCTACTCCTTTTGCAGGTATGTTAATGCATTCAAGCCATCAGAGACATACAAAGAAGAGAATGCCACTTCTGGGCAGCACATTGGCATTCTGTTCTTTCCAAATGAAATGTATATCTCTGTATATATACCAATCTATTTTTTTTTTTAACTTTTATTTGTCTGAGAGAGAGAGCATGCACAAGCTGGGAAAACGGCAGGCAGAGGGAGAAGCAGGCCCCAGCTGAGACTAATGTGGGACTCGAACCCAGGACCCTGGGATCATGATTCAAGCTGAAGGCAGACACTTAAATGACTGAGTCACCCAGGTGTCCCATTTATATATCACTTTTAAGCATTATTAACATTTGCATTCTATAATCTGGCTGCATATTTTCCTATGAAAGAGATGAGAACGCTGTAACAGACGGAGTGAATGTTACCATTGTCCTCTGAGTGTGGGCCCCTTCCTATTATTCAAAGGAAACCCTGGTGTGGAGGTGACATGTGCCCTTGAAGCCATTCAGATTGATCTACATCAACACAGGTTTTTATTGTGTCCATTCTGCTAGGTGTGGGTACAACTTGTTCTCGTTTATGTTCTTATTTCAAGAATTGCTGTGATGAATAGTTCCATAAATGTCTTCTGTTACACATGGGCGGTCATTTTCAAAAATATTAAACATTGACACATTGTTCCATAGTGGTTGTACCCGATTACCTCCCACATGCAATGCCTTAGATTGCCTTTTTCTGTAACATCATGAAAATGTAGAGTTACCGAAGTTCTTAAACTATACATATTTTTGCATGCATGTTAATTATTATGCAATGGCATTTTACTGTTTCTTAGATTTTAATTTCTTCAATTACTAGTGATACAAATATCTTTTCCTATACATGTTAATCACTGGGTTTCCTTTTCCCTGAATTGCTTTTTCAAATCCCTTTGACTATTTTTTTATTAGATCATTTTTTTTCTTGATCCTCAATCAGTTCTTATCTCTACTACAAATTGCAGCTAACTTTTCCCAGAATGTGACTGGTGTTTTTGCTTGGTTTATGCCTTTATATTTTTGGCAAAAGGACTATATATTTTGATATCAAGATTACCTGTTTTTCCTTTGTGACTTGCATTTTTGGGCTCTTGCTGAAGGAAATTTGTCTCTCCTCCAAGATGGTAAATATATCCTTTATTTTATTCCAACAATTTAAAGTTTATCTTCACATTTAGGTCTTTGTTCCAGTATGATTTTCCTTATTTTTTGTGTGAAATAAAGTTCTATTTATATTTTTAAAGGAAAGCCAGTCATCTCAGCAACATGTATTAGATGACACACCCTCTCTGATGATTAAAATGTTTTATTTATATCAAATCCCTCATATGCTGGCAACTGATTCTGGATTCTCTAATGTTTTCCATTTTTAATTAAAACTGCATTGATAAAATACTGTATCAGCTATTATAACTATATGCTAACACATTAATGGACAGGTTTGTGATTTTTTTTTTCTAAATACACCTTTATGCCTTTATTTTACTTTATTCTTTAGAACTAATTTCCCTACTTTGATGACATAGCCTGGAAATGTTGGTTCTAAGATTTCATTAAGTGTGTAGATTATTTTGGTGAGAGGCAACGTTTAAAAAAAAATTACTGCATCTTTCCATCTACAGATTCATCTATGTATTGGGATAGAATTCGGTAGTGAAAAAAAAAAAAGACAAAGTCACTATCCCGAGGAAATTTGTAATCTAAAGGAATGAAACGGTTAAACATACAAGCAAGTAAATATCTCTAACATCAGATGGAAAACTGTTATGAAGAAATACAAAGTAGAGGGATGGGCAGGTGGCTCAACACGTTAAGCATCTGCCTTCAGTTCTGGTCATGATCCCAGGGTTCTGGGATCCAGTCCTACATCAGTCTCTTTGCTTAGTGGGGAGCCTGCTTGTGCCGTCTCTCTCTCTCTCTCTCTCTCTCTCTCTCTCTCTCTCTTTCTCTCTCTCTCTCTCTTTCTGGAAAATCAACAAAGTCTTTAAAAAAAATTAATACCAAGCAGAATAAGGAGGATCAAGTATGCCAGGGCAAAATAGAAACCCAAGAAGTCAGGAGTCTCGGGTAAAGGCATTTTGAATAGAGCGAATCACAAGCGTCAAGACTCTATAAAGTTTAAGTTCCCCTTGTAAATTCAAGAGAAAGCCAAAGGACTGGATCTGAAAGAAGGGTAGTGTAGGACCAAGGACAGTATGAGTCAGCTCTGGGACCTTGTGGAACTCTATTGTGTACTCTGGGTTTATTCTAAATGAGAAAGAAAACATTGGTGAAATTTGAATGGATCTACCTTGTGTTGTAAAAGATCCCTCTTGAAGCTGGAAATGAGAATACATTGCAGAAGGAAAGAAATTGGCTATAAAATTAGTGCAACCATCTAGGCAAGAAAAAATGGCCTTATTTTATGTCCTTAAGTAATGATTTTTTTTAATTCCAAAAATTCTCTGACAACTTATGTTAGATAATGTGCTTATAATTGAGATATTGGTTTACTATATATTTTCTATTTTATTTTTGCTGTTTTAAGGAAATGGTCTTAAAATTTGACAAAGATGTTAACCTTGTAAACTGCAAGACTTCCACAATTAGTTCTACAAGGTTATAAAACTTTTCTTGGCTTTTCATGTAGACTTCAGAGCTATTAGTAATCATGGTAACAATGACTTAGTGACATACATAAGTACTTCCTTTCTTTTATTTTAATGTTTGTTTTATAATGCTAGTAGTATTTTTTTGGTCTTTGACTTTTACAGTTGTTGTAATTGTCTTTGCCTTACCTAATCCCTCTTTTGATCTTGACTTAAATTTACCATTTTAACATTTCACTGATACCCAGTTTGTTCCAAACCACAGGTTGTGTGTGTGTGTGTGTGTGTGTGTGTGTGTGTGTGTGTGCAGCTTGCTGCAAATATGTTATAACATCCTTTTCTAAGTTGAGAAGGTTTTCTAGTCCTAATTTAATAAGACTTAATATCCTGGGCAAATGCAGAATTTCCTCAAATACAATTGGACACATTTCATGTATTCACATAGTTTTCTCTGTTTTAGTTCAGATTGCTATAACAAATAGATCGTAGACTGGGTGGCTTAAACAACTACTTATTTCTCACATTTCTGGAGACTGGGAAGTCCGTGGTCAAAGTGCAGGCAGATCTGGGGTCTGGTGAGGGTTCACTTCCTCTTTTTCAGATGGGTCATGTTCTCTTGTATCCTCTCATGGAGAGGAGCCGACCAGGGAAAGTAAGAAAGTAAGCTCTGGTGTCTCTGTAGACACTAGCTCCATATGAGTGCTCTATCTTCATGATCTAATTATCTCTCAAGGACTCCACCTCCTAATACCACCACACTATGAGGAATTCAACATACGAATCTTAGGGGAACACATACATTCAGTCTGTAACACTGTTTTCATTTGTTCTTATAGTGAATTACATTGATTTCTTTCCTTTTTCTGGTGAGCTATCCTTATATTGCTAGGATAAAACTCAGTAATGATGAATGTTTCTAATACACTATTGTATTTTACTTTCTAGGAATTAGCTAACATATTTGTGTTTTGATTTATAAGTTAGACTTGACTGGTTTTCTCTTCTTCCATTGTCTTTATTTAAGTTTCTTATCTCATTAATACTTCATAATGCTTCATAAAATAAGCATACATGCTTCATATTTTATAAAATGAATTAGGTTGATCCCCTATTTTTTATGAATACTTGAAAGCAGTTTGTGAAGAATAGAAAGTGTTCCTTCAAGGCTTGACAATGTTTGCCTCTGAAATTGTCTGAATAAAGGAAAAAATGATAATTTTACTACACTAAAATTAAGAATGTCTATTATTCAAAAGACACGATGAAGAAAGTGAAATAATAAGCCAAAGACTGAGAGAAGATATTTGAAACACATACAATTGGTGAGGATCAATACCTAGAAAGTCCATGAAATGCCACTTCAAAATTAATATAAAGAGGCAATGTAGCGGGGTGCCTAGGTGGCTCAGTTGGTTAAGTGACTGCCTTCGGCTCAGATCATGATCCCAGAGTCCCAGGATCAAGCCCTGCATTGGGCTCCCTGCTCAATGGGAAGCCTGCATCTCCCTCTCTCTCCCCCTGCTTGTGTTCCCTCTCTAACTATGTTTCTCTCTGTCAAGTAAATAAAAAAAAAATCTTAAAAAAAAAAAAAAGGCAACGTAGCCCCACTTTGGGCTCCCTGATCAACAGAGGAGATCCTTCTCCCACTACCCCTGCTTGTGTGTGCTTTCTCTGTTAAATAAAAATAAAAAAATAAAAAAATAAAAAATAAATAAATAAATAAAATCTTAAAAAAAAAATCCAAAACAAAACAAAGGCAATGTGTAAGTATATGAGTATACACTCTACAAAAGAGGAAATCCAAATGACCAGTAAATACATGGACAGTTGCTCACAAAAATGTAAATTAACACAGTGATACCATTATTCCCACCAAATAAAAAAATATTAATGTCCAGTAATACTAAAGTTTGTGAGGAAACAAGAGTTTAAACACTTTTTTAAAAAGTAAATTACCAAAACAGCTTTGGCAACCAACTTGAAGTTATGTATTCCAGTCCTAGGTATTAAACTGTGCTTATGTGCACCAGGAATAATATATAAGAATGTTCATAGTTAAGATACAGCATTGTTCTAAGCAGCCCCTAAACTGGAAAGAAACCATCAAAAGCAGAAGTCATAAATGAATTTTGGCATATTCTTAGAATACTTTACAATAGTGACAATAAATGAACTACAGCTACTCACAACAAAATGGTTGAATCTTAAATATGCCATGCTGGGAGAAAGAAGCTAAATACAGAAAGTACATAGATTATATCCATTTAAATAAAGATGAGAAGTGGTCTCAACTATTTTATTGTGTAACTTATTATTAATGTATAACAATCTACCCCAAAGCTTCTGGCATAAAATAAAAATTATTTTATTATGCTCATTGATACTGTGAGATTAGGAATATGGCTTCTCTTTGTTCCTAAATTAAATCTGGGGCCTTGGCTGAGTTGACCTACATGGCTGGAGTGTTTCCAATGGCTGGGAGCTAGACTCATCTAGAATGTTCTTTTCCCTATGTCTCCACCTAGGGAGATGACAGGAAGACTGGATTTAGCTAGGGCTTCTGATCAGAAGGAATACACATGATTTTTCTTCATTGATTGATGTTCTCCCAGTATGAAGACTCAATTGTCAACAGGTTGTGTCTGGAGAGTGTACAATTCAAGAGGCTCAGGTAAAGGCCCCATGTAGTGTCACTTCTGCCATAATTCACTGATCAGGGTACTTCTAATCCTGCCCACATTCAAGGAGAAAGAATATAGAGAAGTCTCAATATGAGAATGTCAAAGAATTTGCAGCAATATTTTAGAACAATGACAATTGCTTAGAAAAACACAATTAAGTAGCCTGTGTGTATCTGATAGCTTCTGTAGACCAAGCTTTTTTTTCTCTTTATTTTTTTCTTCTTTCTTGCATTCTGTTGGATTAATAAAGTCTCTTTGTTCCATATGTCTTCCTTAGGCTTTGACTGGTTTGTGGTCTGAAGTTACAGCTTCTTTTGATATTAAGTATTAATTTTTAAAAACACTCTATAAAACTTTTTAGACTTTATAAGATATTAGCTTTAAAAAAGCCGTATCAAACACCTCATATATAGTTTTTGTTATTAAATATTATTTTTTATTTATTTTAATTTTTTTATTTTTTATTTTTTTAAGATTTTATTTATTTGACAGAGAGAAACACAGCCAGAGAGGGAACACAAGCAGGGGGAGTGAGAGAGGGAGAAGCAGGCTTCCTGCCGAGCAGCGACCCTGATGTGGGACTTGATCCCGGGTC
This sequence comes from Spilogale gracilis, assembly GCA_004023965.1. Classification (NCBI taxonomy): domain Eukaryota; kingdom Metazoa; phylum Chordata; class Mammalia; order Carnivora; family Mephitidae; genus Spilogale; species Spilogale gracilis. The sequence goes on along the minus strand of PITA01012035.1, from coordinate 51,484 downwards.
TCCAGGATCATGACCTGAGCCAAAGGCAGTTGCCCAAACAACTGAGCCACCCAGGTGCCCCATGTTATTAAATAGTATTTAAAAAACTTTAAACATAAACTTTCAGTGTTTATTGTCTCTTCTCCAGAAGATAAGTAACTTAACATGTTTTAACTACTCCTTTATGCTCTGACTTCTCAAATTTCACATATTTGTCTTAGAGAAACTAGTTCCAAGTTTTAAAAAAATGAAATTAGTAGTAATAGTATCTACAATACATAATTAGCTACATTTACAGAAATATGTCTTATATATATTTCTTGCTTTTATCATCTGTGTATTCTCCTTGGTTCCTTTTTTTCCCCATTTGTAATGAATGTGGAGTATATTCTTTAATCATTCTTTCCATGATAGTAGGGCTACATTGATTGAAAATTCCCTCTGATTTTTTTCTCTTTAAATTAGTTCAAGTTTTAAAAATTAAATATATTTGAAGAGGCAGGATCGTATCACTTCATCCTTCTTTGCCATAGATAGATGATAACTTCTTAATACAATGGAAGTAAAGTTGTTATTAAATTTTAGCTTGAGTCTATCAACTGGTGAAACATTAAAATCTTTCTGTTAAAAAGGAATATTAACAAGTGTTTCAGTCCATGAGTAACATTTAAAACAACCTGCAAAACACAGAAATACATATGATATTAACACTATTTAGATAAGAAAAATGATTTATATTTGAATGAATAGGTAATGGACAAATTATAAACAAAACTAATAATAATGCTTTTCTCCAAGGAGGGAAGATGGGAAGGGGGACAATGGTGAATTAGGAGTTTTCTATTGAAGTTTCACTTTATAAATAACGTATATGTAATATCTCTTCAGAATAGCATTAAATTAAAAGTAGGAGAACAAAACTAGCATCAGATTAAGACTGTCTATTGACTTTAAGAGTAAGGAATGAAAACATACCAAACATTCAGTAACTTTCTCACTATGTGATTTAATGCTATTTAAAGCTATGTACCACCTAGAATTATCTTGTAGTCCATGATGTTCATCCCACATTTCAGAAAATACTGTAGTGAGAAAAATAAGTTTGGAATTAACACCATCTTGCTCAAATAGTCAATGTCTCTCTGTTACTGGCTCACTTGCAAGAAATATTCTTCATTTTTGGGATTTATCACATTAAGAATAAAATTATTCTGTAGATAGAAATGCATTTAGAACATTTAGGAGCTCTTGGCAAGACTGATGCATGAGAAGTACTATGAATCTCTCCTCAACTTTCTCACTGCAACTTTTCCCATTTTCTCCTTAGGGCTTCTGAAGAGTACGATAAATGCTGAGCATATTATCAAAGTTTTTTTTTTTTTTTTGGTTGTTGTTGAATTCATGTCTGAAGATGATTGAACTGGCTACAATCTAAGGACTGCTAATAAAACATCCTAATCATCTTCGTGAGATGAAATGTTCTCCTTTCTTTTTCATTAAATGGACAGAACTATTCAATAGAAATTGATTAAAAGCATTGGCAGAACATTCTAGCTTTCTTTTAAAAATAAATCTACTTAACTCAGTCTTACATTGCCTTTAATTACTCACATCTACTTCAGAAACTCTCATTTAAAATATTCAATTTGCCTTCTCTTTCAAATTGACTTTCAGTGAGATTTTGCTACTGATGAACACATTGTATGGTGAGATGTGGTCCGAAATAAGCCTGTCGACATTTGCTTTAATTAGACAAATAAATGCTAAATCTATGACATGAAAAGCATCATTTGGGAGAGAATAAGAAATCCAATGGAAGCCATTTGGCACAAAATATTCATAGATGTAGGTTTGTTGACATCTAGTCTCATATCTCAATTTTATATGTGTTCTTGCATTCACTGTTAACTGTTGACAGGCTCAAAGAACACTAGAATCTCAGAGATCATCCATTCTTGCCCTCTCATGTACAGACACAGTGTTTAAGTCACCTACTCAAAACTATGGTGAGTCAGTGGCAGAAATGAGAAAACTTGCACTTTCCCATTACATTAAACACCTGGGACACCAGCCATGTCCTGGCAAAGAACAGGCATTCAAGGAATGCTTCCAAATTTTGTTCTCTAAGTTTTTTCCAACTTTTTCATATCATGGAACACAAAGAAAATGATAATACTTGTAACATACTCTGCAAGATGCAGCATCATAGATGAACCTTGAGAACATGGATGTAACTGAAATAAACCAGTCACAGAAAGGCAAACACTGCTAATTCCACTAACATGAGGTACCTAGAAGAGCCAAATTTGTAGTCTCAAAGAGTGGAGTCAGTGGTTGCCAGGGGCTGAGAAGAGGGGGGTAGTTATTAATCAGAGGGTATAAAGCATTAATTAAGCAAGATAAATATGCTGTTAGATATTGATTAGAGTTATGTCATACAATATTGTTATTGTATGTTAACTCTAAAGTTATTTTTAGAGTTATGTCATACAATATTGTTCTTACAGGCAATACTGTATTGTACACCCAGACATTTGTTAAGAGGGCAGATATCATGTTAACTGTCTTTGCATGATAAAAACAAACAAAAAAGAAATATAGAGTTAAGAATTTCTAAAAATAACAAGGAACTTTACAACACAATGAACAAGCATTAATGTATATAAATCCAAAAAAAAAAAAGAAAAGAAAAAACAAAAGAGGTCAAGACTCCCAGAGAGGAATGCAGACTTTGACAAAAGAATCTAAAGAGTAACTTTATACTGGAAACAACAGTCCAAAGTCAGATGATCAAAGTTTAGCATCACTATTGATAAGTCCTATTGATAGAAAATACCTTCGACATGATATTATGAGAATGGCATTTTAACTTTGTGATCTTCCTCTCAAAACCCCACAACCCCAGAGAAACATCAGACAAATCCAAATTGAAGGACATTCTACAAAATATCTAACCAGTACTCCTGAAAACTGTCAGGTCATCAAGGACAGGGAAAGTCTGAGAAAATGTCACAGTCTTGAGGAAACTACAAAGACATGTTTATTTTATTTTTTTTTAATATTTTATTTATTTATTTGACAGAGAGAAACACAGCCAGAGAGGGAACACAAGCAGGGGGAGTGAGACAGGGAGAAGCAGGCTTCCTGCCCAGCTGGGAGCCTGATGTGGGACTCCCGGGTCTCCAGGATCATGACCTGAGCCGAAGGCAGTCGCTTAACCAACTGAGCCACACAGGCGCCCTTGAAAGACATGTTTAAATGTAATGATGTATTTTGGATGAGATCCTGGAATAGCAAAATAACATTAGGCAAAAACTAAGCAAATTTGGATAAAGTATGAACTTTAGTTAATAATAATGTATCAAGGGGCTCCAGGGTGGCTCAGCAGGTTAAGCGTCTGCCTTTGGCTCAGGTCATGATCTCAGGGTCCTGGGATAGAGCCCCACATCGGGCTCTCTGCTCACTGAGGAGACTGCTTCTTCCTCTCCCTTGGTCTGTCTCTCCCATGCTTGTGCACGCTCTCTCTCTCTCTGAAATAAATAAATAAAATCTTAAAATAATAACATATCAATATTGGTTCATTATTTGTGACTAGTGCACCAAACTAATATGTTAGTTGAGGTAACTAGTGTGGGGTATAGAGTAACTCTCTGTACTATCTTTGGAACTTTTCTATAAATCTAAAACTTCTCTAAATATGAAAGTTATTCTTTTTTTGTATATTATGTATAATATATATAGAATTATTCTATGATTGTTTCTAATACTTCTGTGAACAAATTAACAAAAAGAAATTTAAACAATATGAATTTAATAATGTTCAGTTTTATAGTTTGAAAGTGTGACACAGGTCTCACTGGGCTAAAATCAAGGCATCAGCAGGACTGTCTTCCTTTCTATAGATTCCAGAGAAGCATTTGCTTCCTTACTCAGTTAGGTTGTTGACAGAATTCAGTTCTTTTTGGGTATAGGACTGAGGTTCCCATTTCCTTGCTGGATATCAGGGGAGGGCAGTCCCCAGCTTCTAGAAGCTTCTTATTCCTGGCTCATGGTCCCCTTTTCCCATCTTCCAAGACAGTAATTGTGATTTGTGTCACTCTTCTACTTCAAATCTCTTCTATCTTTTTCTGTCCCATCTTTGATTCCCTGGGAGGTGTTTTTGGATTTTTTTAAAAGCCTTTTATAATCAGATAATCCAAGATAATCTTCTCATCTCGGTCTGCAGTCTTAATCTCATCTGTCAAATCTCATTATGTATTGACAGATTCTGGAGCCATTGTACATTTGGAGGCAATATTTTTCCAATTGCTTTTCTTTTAAAATATATTTATGCCCAGAATTTCCCCCAGATTAATCAGATCATCATCTGTTGGAGTAATATCCAGACCTTGTTAATTTCTTAAACTACCCAGAAAATTCTAATATGCAAACAGTTTTGAGAATCTCTATTCAGGAAGCCAGCTGATGTATCATTGTCATGGACACTATCAACGGAGCTAATGACTCAAATATTGTCTACCTCTTCCCTTTCTTCAGTTGCAAAGTTTTGATAACACAGTTTCCATGTGCACAGCTGACATTCCGAGTTATCAAGTAGTAGTTCTGATTTCTGAATGTTAGGATCTCTTTGGTGAAGAGCCAGAAAGATAAACCATCTTTATAATTCTTATCTTATAAATTATATAATTATATTTATTTCTATCTATTCCATTTACTATGACACGGTAAACAATGAGATACCTAGGAATAAACCCAATGAAACAAGTTAAGGATCTATCCTCGAGGAACTATAGAACACTCATGAAAGAAATTGAAAAAGACACAAAAAGATGAAAGAGCATTCCATGCTCATGGATCGGAAGAATAAGCATTGTTAAAATGTCTATACCTCCCAGAGCAATCTATACTTTCAATGTCATCCCAATCAAAATTCCACCAACATTTTTCAAAGTGCTGGAACAAACGATCCTAAACTTTATATGGAACCAGAAAAGACCCCGAAATGCTAAGGAAATGTTGAAAAAGAAAAACAAAGCTGGGGCATCACATTACCTGATTTTAAGCTTTATTACAAAGCTATATTTGTTTCTAAAAGGTTAAAGTGGGTCCTGTGTATGTTACATTCATAGCATGGCAATGTCTTCTAAAAACACAGGAGCTAAAAGCTCTTACAACCACAGATTCATTAAACTTAAGCCATCCTCTAGGGAGACAGCTGGCTCAGTCTTTTGATTTCTTATATACAAACATAATGGAGATTCTGAAATACTTTTCTGGGCTGGACCACGGAGACTCATGGATATGGCTTTTTGGAAAGACCCTTTTACTTTAGTGGTGCTCCAGAGACTGAGATTTGAAGCCATATACTTTTTTCCCTCTCTCTCAGGTCTTTTACAGGTGAAAGGAGCTATTTTTCTCTGGTATAACACATTGCTTTTGGATACAATCCAGATTGAATCAAAAAGTGCAATTAAATGCAGCTGAGTCTTACATCTAAATGTCACTCTCTCCCTTTTCTTGGTTGCATTTAAAGCAAACAGAATAATCATGTTCCTGGAATTTTCAGGGTGAGAAGGAAAGAAATGAACTTTTCTTTATATCCTGATTTTCACTACTCTTTTCTTAGTCTTCAATTATCTCACCTTTTTGTTTTTAAACTTAAAAGTTTCTGTAAATATCTAGGGGTGTCTGGGTGAACAGTTACTGTTGAGAGGCTAACTTTTTCCAGCTCAGCTCATGATCTCAGAGTCCTGGGATCAAGCCCCTGAGTGTGGACTCCATATTCAGCGGGGAGTCTGCTTGAGAAATCTCCTGTTCAGCATTCATGGTTTCTCTCTCTTTCCAAAATAAATAAATAAATCATTTTTAAAATTCTGTAAATATCTAATTTCTATCAGAGTACTAAGCATCTTTGCTATGAGATTCTTTAAGAAAAAATATATCCTCTAAATAATAATTATAATTCTATATATTATTTATAAAATGTAAATAACATTTACTTAGCATCTACTAAAACCATTGCATGTATTATCTCAGTTAACTTTCATAACAACCCTCCAACATGATTATTATTGCACATCTTATTCATCATCAGATCTTATCATCTTCATTTTTTTAAATTAAAAAATGTGACTCCTTCTCATCACTATCACATGACTCCAAGATTTCCTCGTTTCTCTCTTATACTATTGTATAAAATTCCTAATGTTTTCACTGCCTCCCTTATTCTAACCCTACAATAAATTCTCCAGAGAGCGGCAAGAACAAGCCTTTAAAAAATTAAAGTTAGTTATGCTGTTCTGCTCAAAATATTTTAATGACTTCCCATCTGAGGTCTGTACCTTGGTGTGGTAGGTGTCTTATGTAATTCCCTCCCCCAGAGAGTGGGTGGGACTCGTGAGTGTGGCCAGATGGGTCATCACTCCTGAAGAGGTCACTGTATTTTCAATATGACAAAAGTGGAGGGATTTTGCAGGGATAAGCAAGATCCCAGGTCAGCTGATTTTTAGTCAATCAAAAGGGAAATTATCTTGAATTGACTGATGTAATCAGGTAAAGTCCATTAGACTGGAACTGGCCCCACCTTGCTTTGCCCTTAATGAAACAAACAGCCATTTTGTGAATTGCTTATTGAGAGGACGATGGGAGGGGACTTTAGGGCAACCTCTAGGAGTTGAGAACTAGCAAGGGAATGAGGAATAACCATGAACTTACAAAATCATGAATTTTCCAATAACCAAAATGACCTGGAAGTGGATTCTCAGCCAGTTAAACCCCCAGATGAAAATGCACTCTGGCCCATGCCTTTATTGCATCCTCAGGAGAACCAGAGCAGAGAACATAGTTAAGTTGTGCCTGGACTCCTGATCTATGGAAACTGTAACATAATACGTTTGTGTTGTTTTAAATTACTGTCTGTGGTGACTTGTTACGCAGCAATAGGACACTAACAGCCTTGACCTACACACCTTGCCATGATCTTGTCCATGTTATCAGTCTACATCACTAGGTTTCCTTTGATCACATTGGCTTTCTTATTGATGCTTGAACATATCAACATAATTCTACCTTAGGGACTTTGCACTTTCTCCTCCCTTGCCCCATCTTCTTAGAGAAATCTTCTTTGATTAATTTTTCTAAAATAACTCATAAACAACTCTCTTATTCCTCTTCCTCTGCTCTAATTTTCTTCTCCATTCTTATTGCTACTCAGTATTATACACTAATTTTTATGTTTATGCACCAGACTGTAAGCTCCATGAGGATGGGGACTTTGCATCCTTTATATCCAAATTTTATACTTGAACATGCTCTAACTATGCTTGGTTAGGAGAAGGAACTTGAAAATATTTGTTGAATAAATAAATTCTATTGACTAAGTAATTTTCCAAAGTCAATTATCAGTGTATAGTACATTCAAGATTTGAACAATGACCTCTCTGGCTCAAAAGCCTATTCTCTTTCAACTACAACATTCAGGTGCTCAAGAATGATGTAAGTTGGCCCAAGAGTGAGAATGATGGTGAGTGTGGGGAGCAGTCTTCTGTGTGGCTGAATCACACTGCCCAGATTATGTGGCTTTACTCTGTGCTCTTGGGATAACTTGAAAGCAATAATATATTGCTTTATATTATAGATATAATAAAATAATATTGCGCCTCCTTCAGTAAAAAGATTTTTTAAAATTTCAAATGAAATATTGCAACCAGAATCAAATAAATAAATAAATAAATAAATAAATAAATAAATAAATAAATATTTATAACATTGATTAAGATTAGGAGTTTCCTCCAGTTGGGAGAGCAGCATGAATTGCAGGCAGATTCTGTTCCAATTTTTTTTTTTTTTTTCTGTGGAAAAAAGGGAAGATTTCATTCTCTGTGTAGTTGCCTGGATGTATCCCGGTCAATAGAAATGGAGAACTTGGCCAACTAAACAGAGTAGCTTCTGAAGATATTTGCGCAAGTCCCAGGCTGTAATTTGAAAAACAAACACAGACAAACAAGACTTCTATCCAGCACTGTTGATTCTATGCAAGCAGAAGAGCTGGAGCATTATTCGAATCATGGTTTAGCCCCATGACAGGCTGAAGGGTTTGTGATTCTGCTCTTGATTTCTCTGGCCTTTATAACAGCAGTTCAAGTAGAAAAATACTAACTGGAGGTGCCTTCTAGGCTCAGTTGGTAGAACGTGTAACTTTTAATCTTGGGGTTGTGAGTTTGAGTCCCACATTGGTTTAAAGATTATTTAAAAATAAGATGAAAGAAAGAAAGAAAGAAAGAAAGAAAGAAAGAAAGAAAGAAAGAAAGAAAAAGAAAAATACTAACTGAAGCTTTATAGAACAGATGCATCTTTCTTTTATTGGCCTGGTGCCATGACCTTGGAGAGTGTTTCAGGGTATGCCCAGTGTGGCTACCTCTTGGATGAGACCATACTTAATTATAAATCTTCAACAAATAGGAATACTGATAACTAACTTTCTTTGAATGTTGACTATGTCTGAATATTTTTCACATTTGTGATGTGCTGGAGCTGACCCATACTGTCTCCCAAGGGCCATGTCCCCACCTCCAGTTTCAGTGATATCACATTGACAGCTTGAAATTGGCCAAAGTGGGAGAATTTACACCATGGAAGTTGGAAAATTCTATAATTGGGAGATTTCCCCTCCCAAATGACAGCTACTAAAACATTACTAACATCCTCTAACATTTTATGTGTACTATTTCATGTAGTTCTTGCTGCAAACCTACTATTGTTATCCACATTTTGAAAAGAAAATGAGGCACAGAGAAGTTAAGAAAGCCAACTAGAGTTACACAGTTACTAAGGAGAGCCAGGATTTCAGCCTAAGCCTATGACTTTTGAACTCATTCAACATTTTGATAATATTCCATTGTATATATATGCCACATCTTCAGCCATTCAATGGAATACTACGCAGCCATCAAAAGTGAAATCTTATCATTTACAATGATGTGAGTGGAACTAGAGTGTATTATGCTAAGTGAAATAAGTCAATCAGAGAAATATAATTATCATATGATCTCATTGATACATGGAAATTAAAAAACAAGGCAGAGGATCATAGGGGAAGAGAGAGAAAAATGAAACAAAATGAAACCACAGAGGGAGACAAACCAGAAGAGACTCTTACTCTCAAGAAACAAACAGGGTTGCTGAGGGGAAAAAGGGGTGGTGGGAAAATGAGGTAGCTGGGTGATGGACACTGAGGAGGATATGTGTTGTGGTGAGTGTTGTGTGTTGTGTAAGATTGATGAATCACAGACCTGTACCCCTGAAACAGATAATACATTATTTGTTAGTAATAAAAAAATGAGGGATAACAGAAATTTTATTTTCTATCTGCCCTCAGTATATTGCCTGATGTTATTCACATTGAATAATGAGGCAGTCTCTAGTCATCCAGAATGCCTTGACTGCCTGAATTTGAAAGAATTGTCCCCACTCTGAAACTGAGGGCACCAACAAAATAGGGTAGCCCCTAGTAGCCAAGGCTTAATAATATCCACTCATAACCATACCAGGGTGGAGAAATGCCTCAAACACTCATTGTCCTGATTAAGGTAGAATTTGGGACCACAAAAATATTGAAACATAACCTTCATTACCCTTATTTGGAACATTAATGGACCAATGTTCCTGGATCTATTTATAGGAATGTGAGGCAAATAATCATGCCTGAGTCATTGTCAAAAATGACTTTTGGAAAAAAAATCATCAGTTAGGTCTTGATTCTCCTCATTGAAAAATGCACAACCTAAATCCAAACAGGTGGAGGAAATTCTGAAATCCTTTGGTCGAGTTAGAGAGTCTTGGTTTTTCCCACACTTGCTCCTAGGAAGAAAGGAAAATCATTGCACAGAGAGCTTTCAGGGGATCTCAGGATCCAATTTATAATTTTCTAAAGAAAATTATTGAAAAGCATTTTTTTAAAGATTTTATTTATTTATTTGACAGAGAAACACAGCTAGAGAGGGAACATAAGCAGGGGAGTAAGAGGGAGGGAGAGAATCAGGGAGCCTGATGAGGGGCTTGATCTCCGGACTCCAGGATCATGACCTGAGCTGAAGGCAGACACTTAAGAACTGAACAACCCAGGTGTCCCTAAAGTGTTTGTTAAATAAAACAATGAGTGAATGAATTTAAGGTCTGTAAGAATTTAAAATAAGGGGCGCCTGTGTGGCTCAGTTGGTTAAGCGACTGCCTCCGGCTCAGGTCATGATCCTGGAGACCCGGGAGTCCCACATCAGGCTCCCAGCTGGGCGGGAAGCCTGCTTCTCCCTCTCTCACTCCTCTTGCTGTGTTCCCTGTCTGGCTGTGTTTCTGTCTGTCAAATAAATAAAATATTTAAATAAAAAAAAATTTAAAATAATATATTTCCGGGCGCCTGGGTGGCTCAGTTGGTTAAGCGACTGCCTTCAGCTCAGGTCATGATCCCAGAGACCTGGGATGGAGTCCCACATCGGGCTCTCTGCTCAGCAGGAAGCCTGCTTCTCCCTCTCTCACTCCCCCTGCTTGTGTTCTCTCTCTGGCTGTGTTTCTCTCTGTCAAATAAATAAAAAATCTTTAAAAAAATTTTTTTAAATAATATATTTCCCCCCAAAATAGCATGTTTCTATTCTTTACTATAATTTGGAAATTATATCAAAGTCAGAGTCCCCAGGATATTTTGATCAAACACAGTTAATCTATAATGCTTTTTCATGCATGATGCTTGATCAATTAATATTACTGGTGAAATAGACATACAGTAGAAATTTCCAAGTAAATGTCTCATCAAGACCATGACATTTTTCCATATCCAGCCTGAAAATTCAATTAAAGCATCCATTTTTCCTATCGGTATAAATTTGCCAAAGCTGGGGCTAATGTTTATTGTATTTACATAATTTCCAATGCAAACTTTGATAATATTGTGATAGTCATTATCGAAAGATGTCCTCAGTAATTTTCAGAAACCTTTCATTGGTGGTTCCTGGCCTGCCATAAAGGGCTAGCATATACAAAATTCTGACCAGAAGCACTGGAAGCCTCCACCAACTTCTACAAGACCCCCAGGATGGTTAATTTTATGTTAGCTTGGTTTGGCTACCATTTCCTTGTTGTTTGGTCAAACACCAATCTACGTGCTGCTCTGAATCGATTTTTTTTTTAATATGTGATTAACATTTTTTTTTTTACTTTAAATTTATTTTATTTTTTCAGTGTTCCAAGATTCATTGCCCATGCCCCACACCTAGTGCTCCATGCAAAGGAAATAGTCAACAAAACAAGGAGGCAATCCATGGAATGGGAGAGGATATTTGCAAATGACACTACAGACAAAGGGCTGATATCCAAGATCTATAAAGAACTACTCAAACTCAAGACCCAAAAAGAAGATGAACACATCAAAAAATGGGCAAGAGATATGAAGAGGCACTTCTCCGTAGAAGACTTATAAATGGCTAACAGACACTTGAAAAAAATGTTCATCGTCACTAGCTATCAGGGAAATTCAAATCAAAACATTTTTTTAATTAACATATAATGTATTATTTGCTTCAGGGGTACAGGTCTATGAATCATCAGTCTTACACAATTCATAACACTCAACATAGCACACACCCTCCTCAGTGTCCATAACCCAGCCACCGTATCCCTCCCCCAATCCCCCAGCAATCTTCAGTTTGTTTGAGATTAAGAGTCTCTTATGGTTTGTCTCCCTCCCTGGTCCCATCTCCTTTCATGTTTATCCTCCCTTCCCTGTCACAACTCACCCCCACCCTCCCACCGGACAAATTCCTCATATCAGAGAGATCATATCCTAATAGTCTTTCTCTGGTTAACTTATTTTGCTCAGCATATCCTTTAGCTCCATCCACCTGGTTGCAAATGGCAAGATTAATGTGATTAACAAGTAAATCAGAAGATGCTGACTCTCTCTGATGTAAGTGAGCCTCAACCAGTTACTGAAGGCTAAAGGAGAAAAAGCTGGGTGTTCCAGAAGAGGAAGGAATTCTGCCTTCCACACTGCCTTGGACTCAAAACTGCATCAACTCTTGCCAGAATTTCCCATCTGCCAATGCCCTCTACAGATTTTGGATTTGCCAGGCCACACAATCATGTGAGCCAATTCCCTAAAAGAAATCTCTCTTTGTATATACATCCTCTTGGTTCTGTTTCTGTGGAGAACCCTGATACACCACCCACCTCTCACAAAATAGAAATGAGAAGCAATCCTGCGTTATTACTTCTTATGATTCTAGAAGTTTTGTCAATGACACTTTCAGCCCCCCAAGCACAGGTGTGGGCCTGTAACCTAGGTATGCCATCAGTCTTTCCTCCCAGGGAATCGAAATCTTGAGATTCAGGTCTGAAGCAGTGGAAAGAGCCATTTTCCCATGGACCCTGCCTATGGAGACTGGATCTTCTAGCTGGGATTCTGTAAACTGCTTTCTGTCTTCTTCTTGAGCCTGGCTTTTTAGCTTTTCCTTTTTTTATTCTGAAAGATTTTCAATAGTTCATATGAAATGACATTGTTTTACTTTTATTTCTATTTCAGTTAGGCTGAAGTCAGTTTCTATAGATTGCAAACAAAAGACCTTAATTTATATGGAAATTGATAAGAAGATGTTTGAAAGTGAGACCATCAGCATCAGTCTGCCCCATGTTTTAGTCTCACTTGCTGGCAATCGGGCTTTTTGTTCTCCTACACCTGCATTACCAAATTATCACAGATGTAAGGGCTCAAAACTACATCCATTTGTCATCTCACAATTTCTGGTTTCATTTTTTTGGGTACTGGTGAGCTGAGTCCTTTTCTTATGGTCTCACCGGGGTGGAAGCAAGGTGTCTTCCAGGCCTGTGATTTCCAGCAGAAGCTCCAGGCCCTCTTCCAAGTTGGCGAGAATGGGTGGAATTTACTTCCTGGCAGTTGTATGACTGAGGTCCCTGTTGTATTCCAACCAGGGTCCCTGTCCCAGCTGCCAAACAGGGCTGCTCTCATTTCCTAAAGGTGGCATTCTGGCCCTTGTCACATGGCTCTCTCCATAGGTTTTCTTACTCTTCCTTTATCTCTCTATCTTCAGATCCTTTTAAGGACTCATCTAATGAGATGGACCCCACCCAGATACTCTCTCTTTTAATTAACTAAAAATCTACTAATTGGTGACTGAATCACAGGAGTGACTGTATTCATTCAGATTCTGCCTATGTGAAAGGTGAGGGGAATTTTTCACCTAAGGGGGTGGTCTTCTTAGGGGTCTTAATAGAATTCTGCCTACTACAGGCAAATTTCTATAAGGGTCTGCTTTCCTCAATAAAATGAGGAAAATACATGGTATTTTTCGTGGTACTATAAAGATCAAATACACTGAAGCATGTAAATTGATTAGAAAGAGCTTGGTTCACAGTAAGCACTCAGTAAATGGTTATTAATCAACAATATTTATTACATTGAGTAAAGTATTTCTATTATATATTAAAATTCCCCATCCCCCTGGAAGTTCAAATTAATTTTGAGAAAATACATAAAAAGCACTTGAAATATCATGATCTTTAGTGAAAATTCCCTCCTAGGATATTAAAATTCTAGTTAATCTGTAAAATGTGATTCTTTTTATGATCAGTTCACTGGCATAGCATTTTAAAAGCATGTAAGTGGGATTTATTCCTTCACTCCTCCTTGCCACATTGGTTGTAGATTGCAATAGTTCCTAAGATAATGAAAGTCAGTGGAACACTTTCTCCTGTAAAACTAATTGACATCCTTCAGATTTTATTTACTAAAGATTCTATTTATTTATTTATTTATTTGAGAGGAGCATGAGTAGGGGGAGAAGCAGAGAGAGAGGAAGAAACAGACCCTCCATTGAGCAGGGAGCCTAACATGACATGGGGTTAGGTCCCAGGACGCTGAGATCATGACCTGAGCTGAAGGCAGATGTTTAACGGACCGAACCACTCGGGTGCCCCCAGACTTTTGTTACCAGTCTCGTGCTCCTCTGTGTGCTGGATTTATGGTTAAAATCTTAAATCTAGAAGTAGTCTGCTGTTTTCCTCTATACTTATAAACTTCTCTCCTGCTGATTTTTTTCAAGTTACACTGATTTCTCATTCATTATCATTGTCAAACCTATCATATTTCAATCTGTTTTATTCTCCTGTTGCTAAGAAACAAAGTTGTTTTATTATGTAGGGTCTTCATATGCAGCTTTACTAATCAGAAATATATTTCTTAGGGGATTATTTTCTGGATAATACATTTATTCCTTATGGTGGTTGACTATTGATGCGATGACAGTTTTTTTGTTATTGCCATTAAACTACAGCACAATGAGCTATAAATTTACCAGATGTTAGTTTTAGCAAAGAAAACTCAGTGACTTCACTTGCTCCACTAAGATTTGATCATTTGCACAGGATTTATGCTTTTAAAAATTTCTACATAAAAAATTTCTACATAATGACTATTTTGATAGAGACTTTCATCCAAGAATTTAATTTGATTCAACACAAAGAAATGAAATAAATACTGCCTTTCATTGGAGATCTGAATGTGGTCGTAGGGATATTTACTTTCCCCTAAAAATGTTTATTCTTTGCAGGTAATACAAGAATTCTCTGATACCATTGAAGTAACGTTATCGACTCCACCCAAGGTCAAGTGGAACCAGCCCAGGATCTGAGGAAGAACATCTGGGGCTATTTCTGATTCCATATTATATCAGTCAAGATGCTTAACATTTATGAGTACTGGTTTTCCTACCTTCAAAATAAAATAACAGCAATACCTCTAGAGCTATCTAACTGGTTTACATGAAATCACAGATTTGAAAGCTCTCTGTGAATATATGCTTCATGAAAAGATTAGTTATCTGACCATAATTATGATGCATCACTTGAGCTATAGGAAGAAATAATTCCAAGATTCTTCTTTCCTTTCCAAGGAAAATAACAAAACTCATATCTTGATGGAGAGAGGGAAGGTAGTAATTTAAATTGCTGGAAAAATATCTGTGACTTTATTTTGTGCCTGAGGATGCTGAGAAATTAGAAGTGCACCTTCCAGGAGTTGTCCTGTGAGAGTTTTGCTATGAACAGTGTTGTGTTCACTATGGTTCTTGTAAAAGTTAATCATATGACCTCAGCGCTGTCACTGGGATTTAAAATTCTCTGCTGTCTAAATCACCCAAATCTCCCAATGTATCTGGTTTTCCTGAAAATGGTGGAACTAAGAAAGTAGAGCTTATGAATCCTAGATATTATGAGTCACACAGGTAGTAGGTGACTTCCTGTGTTCATACTGTAAAGTATTAAAGGTTTTGGCATAAAAGGTACTTTGAGTTCAGAGCCTCATTGTCCTTCTAACTAAACACAAGTGAGAAATACTTGATCAATTGAAACTGGTTGTACACAATTAGTTTATGATTCCTTATGAAAGATAGAAAATTTGTTTGAAAATAGCTTAAGAGAATATATTAGTGTCCATAAGAATGCATCATACATGGCAAGTGCCAAAGCTTATTGAATAAAAAGATAAGGGTTTAGAAATCAAAGGAGCAAAGTAAACAGTAGCAGTTTAGAAAGATCAAACAAGTAAACATCATCAGACCCCAAGACTAAGATGTAAGTGCAATTAGTTTATTGGAACAGTGATCCTTCAAACAGCAGCTGGGAAGTAAGAAGATGAGGCAAAGAAGGGGAGGATATCAATGAGTAGGTTGGACAACTGAGCTTCCATTCTGCTAGGTAATTCTGGGAGCCTGTGTTTAGATCATAAGGGCAAAGATGCTTGGGTACTTACCTACCAACTCCCTTTCATATTGCCTGCTCCCAGAGGCATGAGGTTCCTGAGGTTTCAGATGGCTCTGCACCTGGTCACGAGGTGGCACAGGTTCTCTTGGCCAGAGGAAGCCCCCAGGTTGATGGCAGGTGCCTGCCTAGGAAGCCCTAGGAAGTAAGGGAATAATGAATCCTGAGGGTCATGGTCAGGCACCAATGATTTCTGCTGCATTCATTCATATTATATCCCAAGGAAATTTCTCTGTAACTGGAGTAGGCTTTCTGTGTTGTAATTAAATTAGAATAAAATGACTGAACATTCTTTCTGGCCTGTGGTCTTTGGGAAAGCTCTTACTTAACAGCTATAAATTCATTCTGAGACATCTTCTGCCTGAGCTTGTAATTGGGATCAAGATCTCCAGATCCATTTATCAATATGGACTCCTATGACTTAGCAACATTGTTTATCAAGTAAATATTTACTGAGCAGCTCCTCTATGAAAATCCTTCTGCCAACACTGGTAACATGAAGATAAATACGATAGAGTCTCAGCTTTCAAGCAGAGGAATTGCGCTTAGAAACAGTTACTAAAAAAACCAGGAAGATTCAAATAAAAATTTGTGTTAGGTATTGTTGAAGATGATTTCCTTAATTTCTTCTCTCTTTCTGGAAGGGAGGTATTCATCCTATTATAATGCTATTTCAAATACCATTTTACACCAAGAAAGTGGTAATTCTCACTTAAAAAAAGCCAAATAGCATTTTGCAGGGAATTGATGGCAGCCGTCACAGCAGCAATTCATTCTTTTGTCATAAAGGATAAAGCATTAAATAAGTATTCGTGTATTTTATTTATTTATTTTTATTTCACCCATCATTTTTATTTAATCTTATTTAAATTCCAGTTAGCTAACGCACAGTGTGATATTAGTTGCAGGTGTATGACATAGCGATTCAACAGAGCATTCACTTATTTTAAAAGATGTGTGATTTTTAACTATTCTTTAGGAGAAACTATTCTCAATATGAAAAAAGGACTCATAATAATTTCTTTAAGTCAATGAGAAATTATTCTTTCTATTCCTCTAGTTGCTGTAACTATGTAATAATTCCCAGCCAGTAAAGGAAAAAAAGATAGAGTTATAGATTGAGGAACCGTATTCATTCTTTATTAGATTTATTTGTTGAGAGATTCGATTGTAAGGTAAAAGACTTGAGGCTGATATTCAGGTTACTACTTTTAGATCTTTTGAAAGCAAGAAGGTAATGTGTATTTGCTTTTGGATCTTGGGAGATCGATAATGTAAGGCCTGGTGATTGCATAGGTAATCACTCTGCACTAGCTCATGAGTTCTATCATCCCGCGATATGCTTACTTCCAGTGAGATTTAGGGGATCCAACTGCTATGGCTACAAGTGTGCCTTAACCTAATAATTGATAGGCAGCTGGGAGCCAGTGTCACTGAAATCCAGACAAGCCAGCTGAACATGTGAGAGCTGACCTGATACACAACAGGCTCCAGCTCCAAGGATTAATACAGAGTTCAAGAGGTCCACAAAGTGATTTTATTGCAGACTGGTTCAGCCCTCACAGAGAAATCAAAGTGGAGGGCCATTTTTGCTTTTGAATGTATTGTTTATTCCTTTTCCTATTTTGTTGCCTAGGTAAGTGCTATGTTTGAAAATGTTAGAACAATCAGGTTTGAGGTCTGGTGGGTAACAAATGCCATTTCCTACTCACTTATTCACTCATTGAGTAACTAGCCACCTTTCACCTTGCCAACCAAGAAATTAGGAAAATAATGTAGTCCACTAAATAATGCCTGTTTTGGATAAAGCAAAACCAAAAGAAAAAGCCATCAACCCCTGGATTTAATGGATTGTACAGTATATATCTATATCCTATGATGTTTCTCCACCAACCAGTAGAAGATGATCCCCTTCACACTGTCCACATTCTGCTAGATATTTTCCAATGTTAACAAATGAAATAAAAGAAAATTAAGAGACTAACTTGAGATCCAGTGGGTGTTTTTCATAAGTTTGAAATAAATCAAATTAAATATTGATTTTTATTTATTAAATATTTTATTTATTATAAAGACATTTTAAAAATATAGTTTCTGTATACATTATTTTAAAAATCTGAACTATTTTTAAAAACAGAATAGAAGAAGTTTTATGTCACTCTGCATTTTTTTAAATGAATTTTTTGATGTATCACCATGGCAACATTGTGTTTTCTCATATAGAAACATTTCCTCTGGAGCAAACAAATTATGCCAAATGCTTCATTCCTAAGCAGTAGAAAAATCCTCACTGTTGCTTTGGGAAATACTGACAGAATTTAGAAACGAATACTATTCATCCGTTTCCAATGTTTTAAGAGAGAGGAGATTTATCAGAGTATGTAATAAAATGAAATGTACTTTTAGAAAATGTATAGCTGTTGGATAAACACATTTCTACATATCACACATTTATATGCATTTTAATTATATGTATCTTAAAATGTCATAGCTTCCTAAAGAATAAGTCAAGGTTGAAAATCAGGCAGATTTTCAGGTTTTAAATACAGAGATATAGTATATTATTTGTTTATACTTTTAATTGCGGTGTTACGTACTATAGGCATTTTATTC
The DNA here is from genome assembly GCA_004023965.1 of Spilogale gracilis. Taxonomy (NCBI): domain Eukaryota; kingdom Metazoa; phylum Chordata; class Mammalia; order Carnivora; family Mephitidae; genus Spilogale; species Spilogale gracilis. The sequence goes on along the minus strand of PITA01012035.1, from coordinate 33,073 downwards.
AACTGAATGTTATATGTGAAATAACCAGCATATACAGAAACTATTTGATTAATTTTTCTATCCAAATACTTTTTAACATAAAGTTTGTGTTTAGGAGGGAGAAGGGAATATATCTCTTTAAGCCCTTAAATCTAGAAGGTAGGAAAATAATTCAATGGGTGGTTCAAAGGAAGCATAAAATGCTGATAGTTCTTAGAAAATACTTAAGACTCTTCCTTTGTTTTTCCAAATACAAGTTATCTTTCCTTTGCCAGCATTCGTGCACAACATTCATTCATTCATTCATTCATTCATTCATTTCAATGAATCTTTGTTGATCATCTACTTTAGGTCAGGCACTATTCTATAAAAAAGAATGAAAGGTAAAAGTGAAGATAAGTTCCCCATTTTAATGGATCTTGGACTCAAATGATACATTCACAGAGGAAATATCCTTAAATAAGAGATAAATGTCAAACTATTTGATATTTGCAAAATCTAATTTGTATCCTAAAATAAGCTTTTAAAACATGATATTCTTTCTCTATCTCTGTCTCTGCATCACCTCTCTTTCTCTCAGATTCATCACAAAATTCTTACGGAAAAGTCTTCGGAGTCACACTTGGCTTATGTTCATGTGCCATATTTGCTACTTATTATTCAAGTGACCTCGGACAATAAATGAATTTCCAAATTGTATTTTCCAGAATGTATCTTCTACAATGGTTGTAACATTATCTTTTTCTATACATTCTCTCATATCGTGACCTTGCTGCTACTCATGAAGATATGGAGACTAATTCTCCCCTTGAAACTTGGTCTGGACTAACAGCTCACTTGTACCCAAGAAAATGTGGTGGGAGTGACGCAGCTCTGCCTGGTTGTCTTGGGATGTTCACTCTGGGAAATCCAGCTGTCACATAAGAAATCCAACTACCAGGGCGCCTGGGTGGCTCAGTTGGTTAAGCGACTGCCTTCAGCTCAGGTCATGATCCTGGAGACCCCAGATCGAGTCCCGCATCAGGTTCCCTTCTCAGCAGGAAGCCTGCTTCTCCCTCTCTCACTCCCCCTGCTTGTGTTCCCTCTCTGGCTGTGTTTCTCTCTGTCAAATAAATAAAATCTTAAAAAAAAAAAATCCAAGTACCCCAAGAACACCATGATGGACTGTGTTGACAGTCTCTCCACTTACTGGAGCATCAGTAAGTGGCCTCAGTCAACAGAGCAAGGAGCACAAGAATCACCCAGCCTCGTCCTGTCCAAATTCCTGTTTCACAGAACTTGTTAGGTATAACAAAATGGTTTTATTTTTATACTACTAAGTTGTGGGGTGATATGTTCTACAACAATTATAGTTGGAACACTATCATTATGATTATTGCAAATTTCTTATTGCAATATACCTAAAATCCAAATTTTCCAGAATGGAAAAACTTTAAAGTAGAAAACATTTAGGTAATTCCTTCAATGGATAGTACTCATTCACTGGAAGAACAGCATTCTACCTCTAATACGTAGACAGTACTACACATCTTTTATCTCATAGATGATCTTGTAAAATAAGATAAAAATATGTAATATTACATCTTATTTGGGGAATAAGTTTCATATTTTTCCTGGCTCAGTAAAATATTGTAAAATATTTGTTCAGTCCTTTTTTTTTTTAAAGATTTTATTTATTTATTTTATTTGAGAGAGACGGAGCAGTGAGAGGGGCAGAGTGAGAGAGAGTCTCAAACAGAATCCCCACTGAGCACAGAGCCCAATGCAGCGCTTGATCTTATGACCCTGAGATCACGACTTGAGCTGAAACCAAGAGTCAGATGCTTGACCAACAGAACTACCCAGGCATCCCTGTTCTGTTCTTAACATACATATTTTCCAGATGTGAGTTTTTTACATTTAGACAAAGATTGTGATATTTGTTTATTTTTCTGTAAAAATAATTGTTCTTTGACAACTTGAAGTCCCCCATTCTTCTCATAATGAGAGGAAGCACTATTGTCTCTGCCTTGGTACTCTGATTTTATTGGAGAAGCCACCAAAAGGACATGATTGACGTTTGGTGCAGACATTCTGAGGCTCCTCACTCCCTCCCCTGTCCTTGGAATGTGGGACCCACTTGTCTTTCCCATTCCAGAGGCTGCTCTGGGACACAGTATTGAGATAGTGACACAGTGATGAAAACACCAGCACAGTTGATGAGACTGAATCTTAGCCAAAGCCTCTCTGTAAACTGTTAAGATTTGGAGGGATGATACAGGGGCCCATTCATCTTTCTGCCACTTAAGACAAGTCTCATTGGTAAGTTCCCTTTGTTAATTAAAACTGCCACCCCTTAGCCTGGAGTGGCCTGCCACTTCTTGGGTCTCTTCCTGCCTTCTGAGTACAGGGCCTGACAGACTTACACAGCTGCTAGATCTTAGAACATATTCCCTGTGCTAGAAAGAGATTTCAATAATTGTTTTCTTTGTGGATGCAATTTTCAAAGTACTTGCAGTGAATTATCATCTTCAAATATTATTTGTGAATAAAAAGAAAATCTAAACATAAAACTAAACTTTTACTAATCCTCTTTTAGCCACTTACATACAATTTTTATGTTTATTTTTAATTTTTGTTTAATTCTTACAAGGAAAGTCAGATTATTTTTATTTTATTTATTTATTTATTATTTATTTATTTTTAAGATTTTATTTATTTATTTGACACAGAGAGAGAGAGAGATCACAAGTAGGCAGAGAGGCAGGCAGAGAGAGGAGGAAGCAGGCTCCCTGCTGAGCAGAGAGCCCGATGTGGGCCTCGATCCCAGGACCCTGAGATCATGACCTGAGCCGAAGGCAGAGGCTTTAACCCACTGAGCCACCCAGGTGCCCTATTTTTTAAAATTTATTTATCTATTTGAGAGAGAGAAAGTGTGCACACAGATGCTTGAACACCTGCACATGAGTGAGTGGGGAGAGGAGCAGAGTGAGAGGGAGATAATCTCAAGAGGACTCAGCACTGAGTGGAACTTGTCCTGGTGCTCCATCCAATGACCCTGAGATCATGGTCTGAGCCAAAATCAAGAGTCAGGCGCTCAACCAAGTGAGCCACCCAGGTTCCCCAGGAAAATCAAATTATTAAACAAACACCAGTATATCTGTTAGAAAGAGGATAAAATAAAAAGGAAAAGAAAATTTAAAATTCTGATACATTCTTTTACTGTTAAGCTAAAGTCTCCTTAACATCAATATAAATTTTAGGTACCTTAAATTTTCCTGGGATGATGATCACTCTCAAATTTGGGACCTTATTATTAGGTTTTCCAAAGTACTCTCTTTACAGACATGTATGGGAATTATGTTGCTACTGCACCAGGGTTGTATTTTTTCTCTCAAAATGTACTCTCCTTTTTGGTCTTTCCCCAAATTAGGATGCATAATTGCTTCTCCACCAATTTCTTCTATTTAACTACAATGCTACACTCCTTTTTTCTAAAGGAGGTTATAAATTGATCGCTAATGATTTGCTCTAATTTGGTTTCATCCATAAAATACCTACCAAATATTTGGTGAATTTGAAAGTAGTTGGAGGACAACTTCATGAATGATGCCTATGTTTTCCCGTTTCACTTTTTCTTTTGAAATTTTGGTCTGTTCTTGCCAGAAGTTAGAAGTTTTTCAATCAAGAATATTTAGGGGCTCTCCATAAAGGAGTTTAAAATGAAGGAGACCTTTGTTTCTCAACAATGGTTTCCTTTTAACAATTCCATATTTTATGTGATTTTCCAATTAAGTTAAATTAAGCAGAGTTCCAGTGTTTCAGACAATAATACTTTGTTATGGGTCATAGAAATTTTAAGAAAGCATACATAAAGCATATATAAACAAATGTTCTTACTCAAATGACTTGATGAAAAACAATATCCCCATTATGACTATATAGCTATCTCAATCTCTCTGTCAACTAAGTAAAATGTTATTATCTAGTGCTTCTTTGAAAGGATTAGTGGGTAGACTCTTTTTCTTTTCTTTTTCAAAGCTCCAAAGTAAACAGCACAAAGAATGTATACTGAGTAACTTAAAAGGAAAAGATTTGCTGATGCAAACAGCTTGAAAGCTCAGTATGAGCTCCTAGTGAACAGCAGCTTGTCAGCAACTGAAGGCAGTGTTCAGTGTTGATTGGATTATTTATAGATTCTAAAGGCCATTTATAGTATATGGAGAGTACAGGTGTAGAGTGGAAGAATTCCTAAGGTGCCCCGAAGGACCCAGCAAAAGAAAATTATAATCTTGTGATTCATCCATGTGGATGTAATTGGTGGTGGGAAGGATGAGCTCGATGAGAAAATAAACAGAAGTGTCAAAGTGGTGTTGAGAAATGATCCTGCAGACGACGTGCCCACAGGAGGAAGTCAAGTCCTGGCAGAGCTGCTGCTGTTCCAAAGTCCGTGCCATCAGTCAAGTTCTGGGGAGAACACATTAGCCAGGTCACAGATTTCCTCTCCGTGGCTACTGTCAAGACTATTATATTCTTTTTAAAGATTTTATTTATTTGTTTATTTGAGAGGGTGAAAGAGAAAGAGCATGAGGGGAGTGGTGCAGAGTGAGAGACAAAGTGGGCTCTCCACTGAGCCCAGATCTTGACACTGGGCTCCATCCCAAAACTCTGAAATCATGACCTGAGCCAAAGGCAGATGCTTAACCTACTGAGCCACCAAGGTGCCCCAAGGCTATTCTTTGAAACGAAAGAATCCCACTTCAGAAAATAATCCCTCTCTCTCTTTTTTTTTTCCATTGAGGAATAAGAGACTAAAGAAAATCAGGGTTCAAGAATATCACTCTCACTGCAAGCTTTAGCATCTGGTTTGGAGCAAATTACTGCTAATATTGACTGACTTCAGAGTCAACATTCACTAAAATGTCAAGAACTGAAGGGGAAAAAGTAAATCTAGTTGGAAAAGTGCAAATAAACTGGCCTCTTAATGAGTTATATAAATGATACAAAATGGGATTGGCAATAGAAGGAGTTTAAAAACTCATTGAGAAACAACCAGCAGTAGAAAGACTGCTTCTCTTGTGTGCTTGTGTTGGCATGTCCAGGCTGCCAAACTTGGGCTACAAAATCAGAAATCCATCTCTTTGCTGGTTCTTTAATTAACTAAAAGACTCCTCAAACCACCTCTCTGATTTTGTCTCATTTATTGACTTCTTTCTTGGCAGGTTTTCATCTCAACTCAAGCTAGAGAGATGAATGCTCCCTCTTTTTATATATTGTAAAGCAGTAGGTTTTATACTATTTTATGCTGGTATTTTATCAGAATCAATTGGGTATCATTTACAACATTTTTTGTTTAAGATATAGGTATGGTTTAAAATATCTTTAAAGGAAGATTTACCACCTGACTGAATTTCCTAATGTGAATGGTTAATGTAATTAATTAACTGCTGGATTGCTGGTAAAACATTATTTCAGAGTGTGTCTGTGAGGGTGTTTCTGGAAGAGGTTAGCATTTGAATTGGTAGACTGACTAAAGAGATCACCCTCATAAATATGGGTATGATTACCCAATCCAAAGAGGGCAGGAGGGGAACAAAAAGACTAAGAAAAGGCTAATTTCTTCCCTTTTTTCTTGAGCTGGGGCATCCATCTTCTCCTGACCCTTGAGGACCTTCGGACTATCAGTGGCCTTCCTGCTTCTTAGACCTTCTGACTTAGGCTGAGTTGTACCACTGGCTCTTCTTGTCCTCCAGCCTGCAGTCAGCACATGCTGCATAGCTCAGCCTCTAGATTCACATAAGCTAACTGTCACAATAAACCTCCTCGTATGCATCTACCTATATATTTCCTTTTGGGTCTCTTTCTCTGGAGAACCCTGATTAATGTAACTAATGTTTTGTAACTCTTCCTCAGAACTGATTATGTGTACTAACGGACACTATAACTGTTGATGTCATCTTCTGGTTATCCAGTTATTTGGAAATAACTTGTCAACTCACCAATGACTGTAAAAGTAGAAAACCAAGCCTTAAGTGGTTACTGTGATAAAACTAAGTTAGATACCAAACTAAGAGACAGAAAATTGAAGACAGTGGAAAGGGGATATAAATATCCCAAAATATCATCTGTTAGAGAGCAAGCAATACTTTAGAAAGAGGGAAGAGTATACTATTGTATGGTAACTCTTTTACTTCTCTACGTTTAATATTTCTTGAAAAATTGTCTAAAAATTAGTGGAAACAAATAAATCTGAGAGTCATAGTCTTTTCGCCAGCATATTTCAGGAATATATTTAGAGTAGGATAAACAAAAACTTAAAAATAGAATTGTTTACTTTTGTAAATCAGTAAAGACTAAGATACTAGCTAAAGGGTTGTTGGTGGTTATATCTCATTGATAAATTCAAAGAAAACTCCTATTTCAATTCATTTTCATATAGTTTATGATTTTGGGTTCACCTGTAATAAATAGCTGATTATAAACTTATCATTTCAATGCTTTTGGCCATCTTTATAATGGAATCTGGCCAATGACATAAAATATTATATTTATTGTCAGGATTGCTAAGAATTAGTTGGTCCCAAACCAGGTAACCCTCAATGCTATAAAGCAGCAAAATAACTTGAATCAGAAACAAAAAACCTGCTTTTTATAGTAAGAGATTTTAAAATACAGGTAAATTCATGAATAGTATAATTTATATCCTTATAATTTGTCAATTTTTTTGGTTACACTGATTATCTTTTCTAAGTGAAATATATTAGCAAGCTTGATGACACATATTCAGTTAGAAGACATGGTACTCCCATTTTTTTTTCTAAAAGAAAAACTGAGGATTTGCCAAAGAATCTTTGTAAAATTCTCTTTGACTTGCTGCATCTTGTTAATTAAAATTACAACAGAAAGTTTGATTGTAGCATGTCCAAAATAAAACATATTATTATGAATTATTTTTGTTCATTAAAATCACATTTTAGGAAGAGGGACTAGACTGACATTTCCCTGTTCCTTCCACCAAATACAATAAAAAAACCCTGTATATTATATCTAAAGCAAGCACAAGAATACTCTGAAGGACAGAAGGAGAAAGCAGACCAGCCAGGGACCTTAAGATGTGAGGGGTTGCACAGTGATAAGTTCTCTGAATTTTTCCCCCCTCATATATCCTAGACTTTGAAGAAGTCAATAACTCATAAGTGCCAAAGGGTACAGATTAAAAGAACTCCAATAAAAGCATATGGTCTGTAGACCAGCGACTAGGAAAGGGACAGGCTAGTGAGGCAGAAAACTTTTAGACAATAACTGTTCTATTTTAGGCAGAAAACACTGGCAAAACTGTGGCTCACTCTTTTCTACGCCAATAATGGCCAACTGAGGAGCTTACATTTGCACCCTACAGTGTGGTGCTCCAACATCTCTGTTAGGGTAATGGCAGAGGAGGCCAAATAGGGGACCAGGATTTTATGCTCACTGGCCAGTAATGAGGTCCCCCCATCCTGGCAGCGTCAGTGCAGACCATAGGGAAAGCCTGAGCTCCTACCACCATTTGGCTGTAAAGATGGTGCAGAAGAGACCTAGTGGAGAGTGTGGCATTTCCAGCTTCCTGCATGATCTCCACTGAGAACTCCCACTTGGGTATCAGTGGAGGCTAAGTAGGGAAACTGGATTTCTGCCTCTCCCCCTGCCCTTCCCCTGTGGGGATGCTCTCAGAAAAAGCCAGCTATATCAGAAAGTTTAAATAAGATCCAGGTAATGTAACAAAATTAAAAAAAAAAAGTCTAGGTTTCAATTAAAAAACAAAACAAAACACCTCTCATCATGCCAAGAAATAAGATCACATACTGAATAAAAAACACCATAGATACCAACACTGAGATGAGATGAAATGTTAGCGTTATTTGATAAAGAATTTAAAGAGAGAATAATAAAAGTACTTTTATGAGTAATTCCAAACCTGCTTGAAACAAATTAAAATAAAGTTCCAACAAAGAAAGAGAAGCTATCAAGAAGAATCAAATGGAAAATTTATATGAAAACATAATAAATGAAATTTTAAAAACTCAGTGGATGATGTTGACACAGATTGGGAGGACAGAAGAAAAAAAGTCAGTCAACAGGAAGATGGGACAAAGGAAATAGTTCAATCTTAAAGACAGAAAAGAAATTAAAAAGGAAGAGCTTCGGAGACCAGTGGGGCAACAACAACAGAAAGATCTGATGTTTGTGTCCTTAGAGTCCCAGAAGGAAGGGGGAAAGAGGGCAGGGCTGAAAAGTTCTTGAAGAAAAAAATTACCAAATTTGGTAAGAGATATAAACCTACAGAGTCAAGAGGCTGAGTAAACCCAAACAGGATAAACTCAAAGAAATCCATGCTAACGTATATCATAATTAAACTCCATAAAACTAGAAGCAAACAAACAAAAATGTTGAAAGCAGCCAGAGAGAAATGGCATTTTATATACAGGGGAAAAACAATTCAAATGACAATAAGTTTCTCAATTGAACTTAGAGGCAAGGAGAAAGTAGCACAATATTTTTCAAATACTGAAAAAGGACAATGAACCCAGAATCTTATACTTAGTGAAAAGTATCCTCCAGAAATTAAAGGGAAATAAAAATACTGAGATAAAGGAAAATAAGAGAATTTGTTTCCAGCAAAATGTTTCTAAAGGAATTATTAGAGGAAGTTCTTTAAACAAGATGGGAACAATAAAAGAAAACTTGCAATATCAGGAAGAAAAAAGAACACGGTAAGCAAAGAATGAATAAATGCAAAAGATTTTGCTTCTCTTCTTGAGTTCTAAATTGTTTGATGGTTGAAGCAAGACTTATAACACTGTCTGGGTGATTCTAAACATAGAGGGAATAAATGAGAAGGCAAGGGACATAAATGAAGGCAAAGTTTCTATACTTCACTCAAACTGGTAAAAATACAACTCTAGGCTGTGATAACTTAGCACATCTATAGCAGCTAAAGCAGTCACAAAAAAGACACACTCAGAAACACTAGATAAATCAAAATGGAATTCTAGAAAATATTCAAGTAACCTACGGGAAGAAAAAGAAAACAAAGCTCTGAAAAAAATACACACTTTAAGTATTTGAAATCATAGAATGCATTTTTTTTTTACCACAATGGAATCAAACTAGAAATCAAGAGCAGAAAGATCAAAACAAATATCCAAACACTTGGAAACTAAACAACACACTTTTACATAATCTATGGGTCAAAAGGAATTTCCAAAGAAATAAAAAATATATTGGGTTGAATGAAAATGAAAATATTGCTTATAAAAATTTGTGAGTAATAATTAAAGTGTCAAAAGATAAATTTATAGGACTAAATACAAGAGAAAAGAGGAAAAGCCTCCAATCAGTAAACTAACCTCCAACTTGAAGAATCTAAAAAAAATAAGAAATAAATCTAAAGCAAGTAAAAAGAAGGGAATACTATACGAAAGAGCAGAAACCAGTGAAATTCCCAACAGTATACAAAAGAGACAATTAATAAAGCAAAGAGCTGGTTTGTTGTGAAGATCAATAAAATAAACAAGCTTCTATTGAGATTGACAAGTATTAAATCTTGAAAACTACAAAATTTGGATTATCAGTGCATGGGAGTTCTTTATATAATTCTTTCTGCATCTGAGCATGTATGAAAATTTTCAACAAAAAATGATAAATGGAAAATATGAAAGATTCAGTTCACTTTAAATTCCTGGGAAATATGTAACTATGCATCTGTGTATAAGTTATGATGCTTAATGTCAAAGTCATTTTTGTGCTACTAATCTCAAACTGTATTTGAATGTTTTATGAGCATGGTGATCATAACCATGATTGTTTACATTTTTTAGAATTTAAGGATGAGCTCAAGATATGTTTTTGTCTGTTACGTGTTTAGTTCCTTAAAACTGAAAAGATGATGAATAAAAGTTTTAGTAGGTAGATACTAAGAATCACAATGTTTTAATTACTATTATGTTTTGATAGTATATTAATAACTCAATGACATCATACCTCAATTATTGATATTGCCAATAAACAGCAAGGGGTGTTTGGAAATCTTACTGCCTCCAATTTCCACTTCTAAATATTCATCTCACTGTTGCCTTCCCCTGATTTCCTGCTGATTTACACAGCTGCCAACCAAGGATTTTCAATGCCATATGAACATGAAATATGTTAAACTATTCAATCTGTTCTTTAATTTAATTAGACATAAAATCTGACTACAATAGAACAATGAGTTTGATTTTCTCCCTTCTGGAGTCTGAAAGAGAATCCTGCCTTGGGACTCAGCAAACAGAGCTCACTGACACTTTGTTTTTGTAATTACATTGTACTTTGGGTACAAGCTGGCCAAATGTGAAAGTGCACATGTTTGATCAGCTGTATGGAATAAGATTTATGCCATTTTGTTGAATATCATGAGGCACCACAACATTTTTTTTTTAGTAATGATCACATGCTATTTGGAATGTGAACTCTGGGTAAAAGTTCCAGTTTGTTGACCTTGTTTTCCGGTATCCCTTCCTGCACCTCACCTCAACACTTCAAGCATCACATCACACCCAGAGTTACAGTTTCAACTATCTCACTGAAAGACCACAATTTCTGGCTTTCCAACTCATGAATTATACCAACCACCCCACCCACCCCCACACTTAAACAATTTATCAAGTATCAAGATCTCCAATCTATTTATCCTACTGCTTTTTTATTGTCTCTCAACTCCTAGGTACAAGGTTTCATTGTTCTCTAGGTAGTTAAGAATTCATGCATCATGACTAAGTTCACTGTCCTCTCTTCAACCCTTTTAAAAAAAAATATTTTCAGCAATCATTGGTTTAATAATTAGTTTAAGACTATATAATCATACCTATATCCTAGAATGTCCATTTGGGATATACCTTAGGACTAAAATCCAACCTTTTTTTATCACTTGGAAATTCCTACCTTTGTTGAACCAAGCTCTTTGCAGACTGTGCTCTGCTAATGCTGTATCTGAATGTGGAGAGAGAAAAGATAACCACACTGAAAGAATTCATATTATTATGATCACAAATATTAGACTCTTAGCCTTCTCTAGCAATTTGACACTTCCCTAGTCAATTCCCTAACTTGTCAGAACATTATTTTGTAAGTCCTCTCTCCTCACATCTTCAGTATTCCTTTCTTTCTCCTCTCCACTCTCAAGCCAATAACCTTTCCTTGATAAGCAAAGTTCAGAAGTATTTTTGACATTAGGCACTGTTCTAAACTCCTGAAACACAAAGGTAAACCAAACAGGCATATTCTTTCTTCATTGATATTATATCTAAAAGAAAAAATTAACAATAGACATGATAAATTATATAGTACCTTAAGGATATATTTATGTAGTCCCATAGTTGTTTTTCTTTTTTTAAGATTTTATTTATTAATTTGACAGAGGGAACACAAGCTGAGGGAGTGAGAGAGGGAGAAGCAGGCTTCCTGCTGAGCAGGCAACCTGATGTGAGTCTTGATCCTGGGACTCTGGGATCATGACCTGAGAGGAAGGCAGACAGTTGACAACTGAGCCACCCAGGTGGCCCGGGTCCCATAGTTTAAATAGTATCTCTATACTTATGGCACCTAAAATTACATCTGTAAATCAAACTTCTCCCTTAAGTTTCAAATTTCTTTGGTATAAATATTGAGATTATCTTTATCCGAAGTTGATATGATACAACTAAAAAAGTCTAGAGAATGAACTGGAAAAAATTATGAAGAGTAACAAAATCCAGCAGGTTACCTGAGTACATTATTCATATATGAGCTTAATAGTTTCTTAGTTAAGCACCAATGATTTAGAAAATAGATTTAAAGAAAAAATGACATCATACATTTTCCAAGATATATTAAAATAAAAAAAGATGCAGAATCTCAGGCTTTGGCCCACACATGTTGAATATAATCTCCATCCTAAAACTACTTGGTTCCTGATATGAGCATTAAAACTTGTGAAGCTCCACTCTAAGGAGTCAGTTCTTATTTGTTCATTTGAAAGTGAGGGAGAATTTTTTTTGGAGAGAGCTAGAAATAAAGCAACCCTTTTAGAGGTTTATTAAAACCAAAGGAAATCTAGAGTCATTAGCAGAGAGTGTTAAGAAAAAGAAAAACAGAAAATGAACAGAAACAAACTCTTTCCTTGATTATGTATTTCAATCAGTTACCATATTCTCTTGCTTGAAAACAGCTATTCCATTTTCATGTTGATGCTTTAAAAAGTAACAGGCTATTTTTATTTTTTTATTTTTATGTTTTTAAAGATTTTATTTATTTATTTGTCAGAGAGAGAGAGAGAGCGTGCAAGGAGGCAGAGCGGCAGGCAAGAGGCAGAGAGAGAAGCAGCCTCCCCGCTGAGCGAGGAGCCTGATGTGGGATTCGATCCCAGGACCGTGGTATGTTGACCTGAGCTAAAGGCCGATGCTTAATTGATTGAGCCACCCAGGCGTCCCAACAAGTTATTTTTAAATAATCACCTTATCTACTTATTTTTTAGATAAGTATTTTCCAGAGATTATTTTTTCTCCAATTAAGTGAACCAACATAAAATAAATACACAGCATGTTCTATTTTCCATTCTTTTGAAATATCCAGAATCATGATTTCAATTATCTCTTTGCCTAGTAAGAATAATTATTATTTTCAGCTGTGTCGGCAATCTTTATAACTATTTAGAGATAGTAAATCATGCTAATCAAAGGAAGTAAAGTTATTTTCATTACATGAACAAGGATGTCCTAGATTTCCCCAGTTATAAAATATACTTCTCTTTCCTCTAGAAATAATTTTAGAACCAAAAAATATACTTTTAAATTTTGACATTTTTCAGAGTTAGTGTATATGAGAAATATACAAGAGGATCATGCAGTACCCAATTTTTATAGGCTCTGAAACTAGGGTGAGCAAATCACTGACTGGCTAAATACAAACTACAAGAAAATAATAAAATGGCATAATGAATTGGTCTGGAGTATTTTTGAAGAAAACTTGGATTCTTAAAAAGCATAGTATGTCTGGCAGGCATGTTTTCTGTTTGATGAAGTAAGAGCTTAGTGGGGAATAATAAGGTATAAAAGATATTTTATATAAGTAATAAGGACTAGATCAGTTATCTAAAAATCAATCTCGGCTCCTTAGAAACTCTAATGTGAATCCCAGCAGGACTGACTCACGATGTTTTTCACTGAAGACAGGCATCGAACTGAGTACTCTTAAAACTTAAAAACCAGCAAGACCATTTTACTGAATTATAGGTATTCAAAAGTAGTTTCTGTTGTGTGTGAAATGAATTTAAATTGTTGGGGGAAAATACATGGAGAAGGAAAGGAATCTCGAATAGCCAAGACAATCTTAAAAGTAGAACCAAGTTGGGGGACTCCCACAATCTGATTTCAGTACAAAGCTATAGTCATCAAGACAGTGTGGCATGGTGTAACATAAGGATAGATGTATATCAGTGTAATAAAAGAAAGAGCCCAGAAATAGTGCCTTACATTTATGTAATTTATCTTTTTTACAAGGGGGCCCAAACAATCCAATGAGGAAAGAATAGTCTTTTCATCAAATACTACTGAGCCAATTGGATTTTCACATGCAGAATAATGAAGTTCTTTCCTCCCCTCACATGCTGCACAAAAAATCAACTTAAAATGGGTCATAGACCTAAAAGTAAAGTCTTAACACTGTAGACATCATTCATGCATACGGAGGAGTAAATCTTTGTGATCTTTGGGTAAGCAAAGCCTTCCTAGATATGATGCCAAAAGCTCAAGCAACAAAATAAAAATAAATAAACTGGACTGCATCAAAATTATAATCTTTTGTGTTTCAAACAACACATCATCAAGAAAGGAAAAAGCACACAGAATGTGCAGATCATTTATCTGATTTTTATCTGCTTCTGTATCTAAAATACATACAGGAATGCTACAACTTTGTAATAAAACAAATCACTCAGCTAAATAAGGGGTGAAGGATCTGAACTGACATTTCCCCAAAGAAGATATACAACTGTCCACTAAACACAGGAAAAGATTCTCAATGTTAGAATCATTAAGGAAATAAAAATGAAAATCACAGTGAGATGCCTCTTCACACCAACGAAGGTGATTATACACAAAGGTAGCCAATAGTAAGTGTTGATGAGACTGTGGATAAATTGGAGGTCTGACACACTGCTGATGGGAATGCAAAGTAGTGCAGCCACTTTGAAAAACATTGTGGCAGTCCCTGAAAAGGTTAAACTTACAGTGATTATACACCTCAGCAATTCCACTCCAGCAAATACACTTGAGAGAATGGAAACAAAGCACACAAAAACTTTTACAGGAATGTTTGTAGCAGCACTTTCTCTAAGAGTCAAGATAGAGAAACAACCCAAGTATCCATCAACAGATGCATTGATCAATGACACGTGGTATATCCATACAATGAGTTTATTTAACAATAAAATAAGAAGTACGGAAGAACATTGATAAACTTTGAAAATATTATGAAAGTGGAAGAAGCTCGTCACATATGAAATGTCCAAAATAGGCAAATCTGTGGAGAGGGATAGCAGATTAATCGCTGCCTAGGGCTGGGATCATGGAGGGCAAATGGGGAATAACTGCTAATGGGTCTTAGGATTTCTTTTTGAGATGCTGAAATAATTTATTAAATACACACTCTTTACAATGCAGGCAAGTTGAATCAATATGCACAGATACTTTAAACTCTTTAGAGAATTGTTATCCTATACTTCTTCCATGATATACAATCTCAAGAAAACGTGTTAGAAAATAATCTCTGAAAATTGTCTCCTGTATGATAATTTCTAGTAAAATGTGAATTTCTATTCCATTGAGCTTATGATGTTTACATAATTAAAATATAGCCAATTGCTCTGGGAAGCTATTGTATTTCTGAGGTTTGAGGAACAATAAGAAATTTGACATTATATTACATTAATGTTTTTAACTAACTACCAAGTCAATTAATCTTTTATATAGAGATGTGTTAATTAGTCACTGATGTTACAGTGTTAAAAACAAGCATTTGACTCTTTTTTTTATTAACATATAATGTATTATTTGCTTCAGGGGTACAGATCTGTGAATCATCAGTCTTACACAGTTCACAGCACTCACCACAGCACATACCCTCCCCAATGTCCATAACCCAGCCACCCTATCCCTCCCCACAAGCCCCCAGCAACCCTCAGTTTGTTTCCTGAGATTGAGACGCTCTTATGGTTTGTCTCCCTCCCTGGTCCCATCTTATTTCATTTTTTTCCCTCCCACATCCCCAGCACCCCCCACCCTGCCTCTCAAATTCCTCATATCGGAGAGATCATATAATTGTCTTTCTCTGATTGACTTACTCCGTTCAGCATAATACCCTCCAGTTCCATCCACATCATTGCAAATGGCAGGATTTCATTCTTTTTAATGGCTGCACAGTATTCAAGTATGTGTGTGTGTGTGTGTGTGTGTGTGTATGTGCGTGTGTGTGTGTAACCACATCTTCTTTGCCCATTCATCTATTGATGGGCATCTAGGTTCTTTTCATAGTTTGGCTGTTATGGACATTGCAAAGCATTTGTCTCTTAACTGAAAGCATTCTGTATTTGAAAGATAATTTCAGCTGAAATAGGAATAAGTCCACTGTGAAGCCAAATGATTGGCAGTTACCTACATGGTCACTGCCAGACTCAGGTCTTAATTCCTATTGTGTCCTGGTGGCTAGTGTACAACGTTGGAAGGTGGTCCCTGAGCCCGAATCTCCTTAGCTCCGAATGCCTGCTCTCAGATTCGGAGAGAAGGAATAATGGAGGAAGACCATTGGCTTTAGATCTTCCCTGGGAATCTGAGTAAATATTCAGCATGTAAAGAAACACTGTTGCACAGTGGGCACTAGATATTGTGTAAAACATGAGCAGTATAGAGAGGAGGAAGACCCAGTCATGATGTCTAGGAGCCCTGAGATCATATCAAAGAGAGGTCACAGGAGAAACAGGGCCAAATCAGATGGGTCCTTGTAGACTTCTGTGAGGATTTACTCTGAGGGAAAATGAGAAGCCAATGCAGGGATTTTTTTTTGTTTGTAAGGATTTTATTTCTTTATTTTTAATTAAACTTTACAGGCAACATAAGGTGAACTTATAACTAGGCAATCAAGAGTTGCACGCTCTGCTGACCGAGCCAGCCAGGCACCCCATCGCTGCATGGTTTTAAACAGAGAGGTGACATTGTCTTCTGGGTATCTCTGACTGCTCAATTGAGAACACACTGTAGAGGAGCAGGGGTAGAGCAAAGGGGATATTATTTATCACAGTGACTTTGTGGCTTTAACCAAGGTAATAATAGCTAGAGAGGTGGCCCTGAGTGGACAGATTATGGAGACAGGGGGTTAGATATCCCCACGATATATCCAGAGTCTGACTTACATGGAATCTGGATACAAAGAGAAAAGAAAGGAATAGGAAAGGCCACTGCCAGGCAGCAAAGAGTGTCTGGGAGTCATTCCGGCAGCTCAGCTTCAAAATAGGGCAGTGGGAAGCAAGACAAGAGACAGCCAACACAGGTGGCTAGCAAGAAAGTGTGCTGGGAATGCAAATCACTGCTTCCGCCCCTGCAGAGGCTCCAACATGGAAGACGGAGGAAAGGGGCAGGCAATAGCCAAGAAATGGCAGGGACACTTGACATCTAGTTTCCATGGGAACACGTAGCCACCAATTCACCAGTCTGTGAAAACAAGAGTGCATGTGGATCATTAAGAAGAAGAGGAGTCGATGACACACTTCAGGGGTAAAGCCTAACCACCCCCTTTCCCTCGAACCCCCACCATTCTCTCCAAGAAGCATAAGAAAGTGGTTTGACAAAAATTGTCATTCCAAGAAACCTGCAGGGGCACTAAAGCATAGAATAACAGGTTTATTACTTTTCTGCTACTAACTATTCTTCAGGCTATTGCATTTTTAATTAAGAACCTTAAAACATTACATTTTGAAATCACACCTCTAGGTAGTTAATGGTCCAGAAAATTGGGTTATATTGTCCAGTCATTTATGCAGTCAGCGTTTCTGAGTGTATAGTATATGGTTGGCGTGGTGCTGTGTGTAAAGAATGAAAAGAATAATCACAAAATTCAGTCCCTTCCCTTGAGAAGCTCAGAGTTAAACTATGGGAAACATTTAATGGAATGCATTCAATATGCAAAATAAGTCTCCCACTCCATGTCTGAGTAAAATTCATTTTTTGTTTGGTATTTGATATATATAAGATTATAGTTTGCAGTAGGATAGAGGTTGGCCAAAAAAAATATTTGAAATGAATAATTTTTGAAATAAAGTGATCATGGGAGCGAAATAGCACTGCTTAAATGAAGGCATAGCAAGTGTTTTCCTCTTGAACCTGGAAAATTACTTCGTAAATGAAAGAAGGATTTTTGGAAAAGAATCTACAAAAGTGAAAGAAGGGAAAGACTTAGGACATTAATATTATTTCAAAGATTACCTAAGGTTGGATCCCTCAGCTACATATTTTTGGAGTCACCACGAGCATTCTGAAAAAAAAAAAAAAAAAAACAGACAGGGAGGCCTGAACAAACATGCTCAATTATTTTAGGAAGATTTGTTCTGAAAGCACACTGTTCGTGTTCGTACTTTGCCTCTGGAGAGGGTGGGAGCAGAGTACTGGCTCCCGGAAGATGCCCATGTCCTAATCCCTGGAACCTGTGAGTATCTTTTGCTACCTGGTGACAGCTAATTAAGGTGAAGACAGAATTAAGGTTGTTAATTAGCTGACCTTAAAATGGAGAAAGTAATCTGGATTATCCAGGCGAGATAGCCAATGTAATCACAAAGGTTCATAAAATATGAGAGGGGGAGGCAGAAGAATTTGTCAGACTTTTATAATGTGAAAAAGATTCCAGTGGCTGTTACTGGCCAGGAAGGTGGACTGCCTCGGGAGCCTGGAAAAGACAGTGAAAAGCGCTTTACTCCTAGACCCTCCAGAAAAATGCACCCAGTTTACACCTTGATTTTAGCTCAATGAGACCCATTTCTGAGTTCTTCAGAAGTGTTAAAGAATAAATTTGTCTTGTTTTAAGCCACTAAGTTTAGGGTAGTTTGCTAATAGCCACGATAGGAAATAATGCAGATAGCATGTGAAATTGCCTGTTTATGTGTTCCCCCCCTTTTCCTTCCTTCACCCCACCCTGAATGCCTCATTCTTTCTGACCAGAACATCCCCCAGATTTCTATCTCTAGCATTTAGCACAGCACCGGTACCCAGTAGGCACTTGGTACATAGTTGTTGAATTAATAAGCAAATGATAGACTAACCCAGATTTACCTTTAGCTATTCATTGAGTTTTTTTTTCTACTACATAATTTATTTATTTTTTTTAATGGCCTCATAGTTTGGAGTTGACAGTGCTCCCGCTGACAGACAAAACAGAGCAGCTAATTGAGGTAGATTGTTAGAAATACCCATTGGAAGTTCACTTCCCTGCGGTCTTGCTTTTCTCATTCCTACATTTGAGGACAAAGTTCAGTTCTTTGAAATCACTCCAGTTGCCATTTTATTTATTTATTTATTTGTTTATTTATTTATCTATCTATCTATCTATCTATTCATTCATTCATTCATTCACTTATTTAAATAATAATTTATTTTATTTTTTTGATGTTCCAAGATTCATTGTTTATGCCTGACACCCAGTGCCAGTTTGGCATGCAATTTGTGCCAGTTGCCATTTATAAAGACTCCAAGATGAAAAGGATCTTGAAGCTCAAACCCTGAACGTGTAGTCTGCAACAAAAGTCTGTGGAAACCTGCAGCAAGCCTGAGGGTTCCAATTTGGGGATCTATATATCAATGTTTTCTTTTGCCTTTCCTCACCAAGCTGCTCAGCTCCAACCAAACTGTTTTCAGTGATTACTACTTATGATCAGTATCTACAGCGGCTCCTCCCTCCCACAGTTACAGTGAAACATCTTGTCTTGCAGGAAGTGGGACTGTGAAAATTGGTCTTGCAATCATTTCAGCTTTTCATCTAAAATTACTCATATACTGAACAACTCACTCTGTTTACTAATCACTGTCATGGCATTATTCATAATAAAAAATAACTCTGAGCCCTTTGAACATTTAATACCTTATTCAAAGCTTTTCGTACACTTTAAAATATATCTTGTCTTCATTAGAACATAGAGAAAAACCCCAGAAAAGAGAAGATAAAATCTATAATCCCTCTACATTGCTTTGAATTATGTAAGTAACCACCTTAAAAATTTTGGTGTTCATCCTTTCAGACTTCCCATTTCAAAATTTTAGTTGATTTTCTTCGAAGCATGCCTTGAGGTTGATACGTAAATTAAAATTGTTGCACTTAGTTAATTATTGAAATCCCTCTAAAGAGGAAAGTCACAAATGAAAGACCAAATAGTAGACTAAGTTTGAGAAAAACCAAGTGGCCTACGGTAACTAGGAATCTTCCAGACACTTCTTTTAGTCTTCACATGTCTGGTACAATGAAGAGCTGGTCAGGCAGCCTGTACTGGACCTCTGGTGTCTTGTTAAACAGTTTTCAGAACACCAACATCAGAGAAAGCCCTTCTTTTCATGGTGGTCAGAAACATAAGATCACTCCATAATTATGTTTGAACACATAAAAATAAATTCCAAGTCAAAAAAATTTCCCCATTTTGGCTAATGTGACTACTGCTTCTTTACTAAATAGAATTTTGCCTTCATTTTTTTCCCCACCCTCATTCCATATAGTATTTATTGAGATACCTAAGTATAGAATTATCTCTGTTTCTTGACAATGCCTGATCCAGAATAAAGCTCTGCTTTCTTAAAGCTAGAGTAAAGCCACCTAACCAAAACCCAGATCCCATACTTAGTCCTTCTTAATACCCTTCAATCAAGATATTCCCCATTTTGCCCTGATGTGTATTGCATATCATTGCAATTAGCAGTCAACCCAATTCATTCAACTCTATGGGCATTTCTGGTGATCTTTGGCCCAGGGGAATTGACATTTTAGAAAAGAACTTCAAATAGATCATAAAATGGGTTTGTTTAAATTTTTTGTGCTGCTTATACATTCAGTGAAATTTTTGGAGCATTTACTGTGTCAAGTTTAATTCTAGGCAGTAAGTGTTCTGTAAGTGACTATGACAAAGATCTGGTTCTTAAGTTCTTATGGTCTTTACATTATCTTGGGTTTGAGGGTCATATTTTAAAGAAATTAAATGTTTCCTCAAAAGTATGGAGGAAAATCCCTTTAGCAAGTTGTTCCTTCAGGATACTTGTGGCATATAAATTTCTCTGGGTAGTTCTCTTCCTAGCTTTTCTTAACAAAGAAACGTACATTGGAAAGAAATTATCCTACGACATACACAATTATAAAGAGAAATTCTAAGCCAAATGTACATTAAAGAAAGTGTTTATATATGTTCTGTATATGGCAGTGGGCTCATTTTTATCTATAGCACAGTATCATTGCCTTTGCTATTCAGGAAAAGGTTTTCTTGTAAATTCTCTAAGATTTTTTATCTAAAGCATCAAAATGTTTGTGATTCAATCATTTTAAGTACATGCAGCCTTTCAGATATGGATTTTTTTAATGTTTGCTGTTTTCAGATGTTATCATTTTCATTGTAGGTCCCTTTAAATTGCAGCAGAGAGTTCTTGGAAATATGAACTAAGACTATTGCTTTAGGGAAAGTATAGGATTTAGATGGGTATCTTCTCCTGAATGTTCAATGTTAGACAGTCTCCCTTACCACAGTGACTTCTCAGTAGCATGACAACGTTGCTATATTTCTCTATATAATTATCTAAGGATAAATATGTTGTTATGAAATGTGTAACAGTAATAATATCTATGGTTTCGGAAGGGTGCTCATTAACCCAGATAGGTTAGTAAGGGAAAATGTAATTAGTAACCCAAAGACTTTCTCCCCTATTTCCTTATAATAGATTATTTCCTGGAGAAAATTTTATGTCATTTCCACCTATATGCCAGCTGATATTTGGGTCATAGGAGTCTCACTGGACTATAGTGGTCTGGAATTTATATGGAGTGGGGCCCACAAAGTGGCTAGAACATTGAACACATTTTATCACATAATCCACTAATTTTGTCAGGCCATCAGCATTTTCCTATATGATTATATGGAATGTAAAGAAACGTGCGTTCTTTAGGAAGGTGGAGTCCATCAAAGAGAAAGTAAACTGCAGGTGTGCAACACTTAATAGCTCTTTTACCAAATCTCTCTTATTTGACTTAGGACAAAACATGATTCTTAAACCATGTTAATTTAAAAATTCTACTTAGAATGTGGGGCACTTTCAGGTAATCTGCTTTTTATTCTTCATTTATCAATGATAAAAACAGTGAACAAATTTAATTGCTAACATGAAAGACCCATAATCTCTCATAATTAAACTGATTTTAAAAGTCCACGTGGGAGGACTGTTATTAAGTATTGGCACAATTTGTTCCTGCGTAGGAAGTGGTGCCCGTGCCCAGTGTGTCAGGAAGTAAGATTGGATCCAAACTAATGCCAGAAGCACTTTCTTTATCCAAATGTATTTTAACGTTTAGGAGCACTACCTGCATGGTCAGAGTTGCTGTGAGATTTAAAAACTCAACTCCGTAGCACAGGTAGGAATAAAGCCTTTTATGATCTAATGTCTGTCTATCTAATCTCAGTCCCCAGGGCTTGTTTCTCAGGTTTCACAGGGTTCTGTTGCCTTATTTACTTAATCATTCCCTAATTCAACTTTTCCAGCCTTGATGTTTTTAGCCTTTTTTGTCTTAGCCAGCATAGGTTCCTCCCTCCTTCTCCTGATCTCTGGAGAGACCATCCTACTTATGTTCCAGATGCAGTTCTGAGATCTTCTTTCCTAGGAAGGCTTCTTGCATCTCTTGAGTGTCCTTCTCTGTGTTCCCACACCACACCATTTTGGTAGATTACGATTTTAGTAATTATTCAAATTGTTTGGGGTACTCACTTCCTTGTCTGCCTTCCCAACTAGACTTTAAGAATCTTAAATGCAAGAATATTATCTCATTCATATTTCTGTTACTGAATGAACAATTTAACTAGTGAATCTAAATGATTGACTCTATGTTAATAAAAAAGGTAATTCATTAATCTAAACAACCCACCTAGAACCAATTTTTATATAAAATAGCTGAATAGCATCTGCCTTATTTTATTTTATTTTAAAGATTTATTTATTTATTTTAGAGGAAGTGAGAGGGAGCACCAGGGTGCATGAGCAGAGGCAGAGGAAAAGAAACTCAAGTAGACTCCATGTTGAGCACAAAGCCAAATGTAGGGCTTGATCTTGACCCTGAGATCATGACCTGAGCTGAAGTCAGAGTCTTATGCTTAGCTGACCCAGGCATCTCATAGCTACCTAATTTTAATTGATCTAAACATGTCTACTATATATTTGTTTTTGTTCCTGAGTTGAAACTAGACTGGGAGTAGAAGTTTGTACTTCCATGTTCTGCTCATGGAATTATTCTCAATAGCCAGAAGTAGAAACAACCCAACTCTCCATTGACAGATGAATGGATGTACAAAATGTAGTATAAACATACAATGGAATGTGAGTCAGCCTTTAGAAGAAATGAAATTCCAATACATGCTGCAACACGGATAAATCCTAAAAACATTATGTGAGTGAAATAAGCCAGACACAGAAGAACAAATATTATATAATTCCACTTATACTTGGAATGGTCACATTCATAGAGATAGAAGGTAGGATCGTGGTTGCCAAGGGCTGGAGAGAGGGAGAACTGAGGAATTACTGTTTAATGGGTACAGAGTTTCAGTTTGGAAAGGTAGAAAAGTTCTGGAGATGAGTGGTGATGATGGTTGTCCAACAGTGTGAATGTACTTAATGCCACCGAATTGCACACTTCAAAATGGTTAAATGGTAAATTTTATATTATGCATATTTTACCACAATAAAACAAGAACTGCATTATTATAACATGTTACACACCATATGTACAGTCTCCAGATGGAATGGATGGAAGGATGGATGTCCATGCATTAGTAAAGTTAGAATGGAAACTAGTGCACATCACACTTGTGGAAGTCCACCATTCATTCTAGGAAACACCTGCCTCTGGCTACAGAACGTTTGGGAATTGGGGAAAAAGTCCTGGGTGGCACACTCCTTAATCGACATAGGGCTCAAGGATCTCTTGAGAAAAAAAAACCCTTATTTTTAGACCACAGTTAGGATGCAGATTTTTTTTTATAGGACCAAGACAGAGAAGAAAACAGAGATCCTGGGGGGAAAAAGCATCATGAGTCAAGAAGTCTTGCAAGATAGGTTAGACTGAAACAGGCTTCAACATTGGCAGGAGCACCACCCACATTCTTTACTTGGCCATCTCTTTAAACCTTCCCAAAGTACCTTTGTGGCCTGAAAAGTAGAGGCCTGTGATGTAAGGGAAAAAAGGAAAGAGGGTCCACAATTCTCTGTAAGAATCAACTTAAATGAACTAGTCATGAAAAGTGAGAGGAACTCTCCTACCCAAACAAGAAGGAGTTGAGCATCAGAGGTCAATGGCCTGATGGTAGCAGGTGGATCCATGCTGGCATCAGTGGCCAGAGGCATTAGGGTTGGAAAGCAGGCCTAGCAGCACTATAGAGGTCCAAGGTTAGCAGAACAGTGGTGATCAAGAATGTCAAGGGCAATGGATTCCATGAGATGGAATTGGGGAACTGTTGGCTACAGCTCAGCTTATGTATAAGAACCAAGAGAAAGGCTTGATCATCTTCTAATTAAGCGTAGGAACTGAGAGAACTGAGGAATCATGTAGTCCTCTAAATGTGAGCTATTTGAACTCATCAGTGTGTGAAATCAGTCATGAGAATTTTATATGATATGGACATATTTAAAACATTAAGGTGAGAGCCTTAATTTCCCTAAACTGTAATTTCATGTAAATATTAATGGAATTTTCTTTGATTCTCTGATTAACACTTATAGTATTAATTATTTTTATTCCAGCCACCTTCAACCTCAAGACCTGAGAACCTCTGGAGTTAAGACAATGCAACAATATTTTCCACCATAGATATGAAAACTTCTGCTTGAATTGCTATCATCATCTATTTTTTAAAAAATAGTTTATTTATTTGTTTTACAGAGAAAGAGGTCACAAGTAGGCAGAGAGGCAGACAGAGAGAGAGGAGGAAGCAGGCTCCCTGCTGAGCAGAGAGCCTGATGTGGGCCTCCATCCCAGGACCCTGAGATCATGACCTGAGCTAAAGGCAGAGGCTTTAACCCATTGAGCTACCTGAGAACTCTATCATCATCTATTTTAAGACTAGTTTTACTTTGAGCTAAGTAACTCTATTAGTATAAACCCAGCAAAGAGTGGGAATTAGGAAAAAAGTCTTTTCTTCCATAAAACGTGTTTTAGGTGCAGCTTTTTGGATGGAGGATGTAGTCCATTCTACTCCATAACTGAAAATGTATAAAATCAAAAACAAAAGAGTCCTGCAATAAATAGTTTTCTAAACATATTTAATATTTCCAGATATATTTCCCCCAGAACCCTGCACAAGGGAGAAAATGAATAAATAGAAATAAATGAATAAATAGAAAACAATTTCTATTTACAAAAAGGGGAAACTATTTTTGCTCAGGATAAAGATATTTCACTCAGCAGGATAATACCTGGGTTGTTCAAAGGCAGAAAGAGAGAAGAAATGAGACAAAACCATGCAGTAGCAGTAGGGACAAAAAAAAAAGACTAGAGTTGAAAACATTTATAGGTTAGGTAAGTACCTCTGAGGGTGGTTATTCAACAATTTCTTATTCTCTTATAATCATGCTTTGTGGTTGATCAACCTGTGGTTAGACACCTGGTTCAAAGTGAATCAAATAGATGCTTATATTAGTCACATAATTTTTTTCTATCCTCATTTGACAAATGAAGTTTTTTTTTTCCTTTCCCCATTTTACAAATGAAGAAACTCTCAGTGAAATTAACTTACCTGGGGCTACAAGGCTAGTAAGCAATGGGGTTGGGATTCCAGAGATCTGTTCAAACCTAACTTTCATGCTATTCACATGGGTTGCAAGAGTTTATCACCATCAGCATACCAACTGAAGCTAAATGTTGATTTGCACATATTTAGATGGTGAGACTAAAATACTTACCATGTATCTATTTTGGAAATAAGTCACATTTTCGGAAAATGAGATTGGAATGTAAATGAGATTTTTTTAAAGCAGTAATATAAATATATCGTGGGTTTTTTGAGTTAGTGTCATAAAGAAAAACTTTAAAAGAGAGAATGGGGTGATAAAACACTGTATAGCATACCACCATATTTCTGATTCTAGTGGTTGGAAATACATATATTATTTAATGCTGAAATTACCTCTAACGTATGAGTGTAAGAGGAAAATAATTTCCAAGTGACTGAAACTAATGGAATGGTAAGCCTTCATATAAATGAATGTCAAGGATCAGTCGTGCTTGGGTTTGTCATGAATAAAATTGAGGCAGAAGGAATAGATTATGTTCATATTTGTACTTTCTCTGCAGTTTTGAACAGAAGCTTTCAAATGATTGTCAGTCAACAATAAAAGTTTAAGTGTCAACTATACTTCTTTTAAAAAAATGGTTGTAAAAAAGATTTTTTAAGTGAATACAAGTGGACTTCTAATCATTAATTGTATTTTCAACAATATGAAGTCTTAGAGAAGAAGCAATAATTTTTCAAGACGGGGGGAGGCTTGGGAGGTGGAGATAAGCAGACTCCTTGCTAAGGAGTTGGACTGGGGGCTCAGTCCCAGGATCCTGGGATCCCAAAATCAAGAGTCGGCTACTTAACTGAATGAGACCCCCAGGCGCCCTAGCAATAACTTTTGTCTTGGGACAAACACAGGTTTTATATTAAGTTACTGCATCTTCTTTAATATGGGGCTCTGTTTTAAAAGCTCAGTAATACACAGTCATCATGAAATCTCAATTTGGCAATTTTTTCTAAGGCCAGGATTATAAAAAAGAAAAAAAGTCCTTGACTGAAAAGTGCTTTATCTGATTTTTCAGATTTTTGTAATGATTGATTTATATTGAGAGGACTTAACCTTTGTTTGGGCATCTATTTCCCTGCAATCATCTGCACTGTGGAAGTGAGGCTGGCATGTCTTGTGGAGAGCTATCTCTGTCCCAACTGTCAACCTCGAATCTTAAACCCATTAAAACTCAGGGTAGGGGAGCCTGGATGGTTCAGTTGGTTATGTGTCCAACTCTTGATTTCCACTCAGGTCATGATCAAACCCTGCATTGAGCTCTTTGTTCAGCTTAGAGTCTGCTTCTCCTTTTTCCTCTGTTCTTCCCCCAGCCTGTGTTCTCTCCTTCTCTCTCCCTCTTACAGATAAATAAATAAAATCTTAAAAAAAAAAATCCTAGTGAAATAGAGATCTTTACAGGCCAATGAAAACTGAGTTTACCCCCCAAGTCATACAAGAGGGACTTCTGCAAAATGTACTTTAGTGAAAAAGAAAATTATTTCAGACAAAGATCTAAGATACAAAAAAGAATGAACAGTAATAAAACTTAAAAAATTAAGGAGAATCTAAGCATATATTAACTGTACACATAACACTAGTAGTATTTACTTTTCAGGGCAAAACAAGTTAAGATGGAACAAGATACTGCTATTCAGATGAAATTAACAAGGATGAATGTCTAAACCATTATGTTTACTGAAAGAAGTCAAGCATATAACATTGTGTGAATCCATTTATATTACAATTTTAAAAAACCAAATCTGTAGCGGTAGAAAGTAGATCAGAGGTTTCCAGTGGCCAGGATTGGTAGAAAGGAGACTGCCTACAGAGAGACACAAAGAAACCTAGGACTATGTAAATTGTATCTTGACAGGAGTATGAGTTACTTGCCTATATTGTGAAATACTGATTCTTCTCCTTATATCATCTAGCTTTACTTAACACCACTCTTTTTATAAGGTGGATTGTTCCCAGTGTGATGGAAATGCATTGTGTTCATGAGCACAGTCATTACTATGATAGATAACCTTTATTTTCTTATATAATTCTCTTATATAATCTTTACAATAGTTTTGTATATTCATCTACATTTTGTATGTAAAAAAAATGAGTTGAGGAAGATTAGGTGATATGCTTGGTAATTTCTACCAATGAATGTTTGAAGCCATACTTTCTGACCTATAAATATCAGAGAATTGATAATACAAGAGCTATTTTCAAAACATACAAACCTGACACCTACATGATGATACAGTGGTGAGCCCGTAATTTTAGCTTGAAGCAGCAAAGCACAGGTGTTACTACATTGTTTTTCATTTCAAGTTTGCAACTGCCAACTAGAAGCATCAAAAGAATAACATGGTTGTAGATTCTTACTAAATAAGCAAATGTTCAAATGTCTTAATAGAATGTACTGGCTGAAATATACTCCAGAAATACTCAAGAAATAATAGTATTTAAGTGAGTAAGATTCTTAACAATAGTTTTTTTTTAAAGTTTGATTGTCATATAAATAAATCGTTGAACCCATAGTGAATTAGTTGATAATAAATATTTGATTTTGCTGCCTAGAATGTAACCCTTATCACCTCTGAGAAATTCTCATATTTATATTTGGAGGCATTCAAAATATCAGCTACAAAGTGACTTATCTGATAAAGGGTTAGTATCCAAAATATATAAAGAACTGATACAAACTTGACATCCTGAAAACTGTATGATTAAAAATGGAAGGAAGACATGAATAGACATTTCTCCAAAGAAGAAAGATGGCCAGCAGACACATGAAAAGATACCCAATATCAGTAATTTGAAAATCAAAACTACAATGAGATTTCATTTCACAGGAATCAGAATGTCTAAAATAAAAAAAGAAACAAGTGTTAGCAAGGATGTGGAGAAGCAGAAACCCTTGTGCACTGTTGGTGGGAATGCTAACTGGCACAGCCACTGTAGAAAACAGTATGGAGGTTCCTCAAAAAGTTAAAAATAGAGCTACCTTGCTATCCAGTAATCACACTACTGTATATTCACCCCCAAATACAAAACCACTAAGTCAAAGAGATACATACACCCCTGGTTTAGAGCAGTATTATTCACAACAACCAAGATATGAAAGTAGCCTAAGTGTCCACCAAGAGATGGATAAAGAAGATGTGGTATACATATACCCAATGGAATATTGCTCAGCTATTAAAAATAGTGACATCTTGCCATTTGCAACAACATTTGTGGAGCTGAAAAGTATAACACTAAGTGAAATAAGTCAGTCAGAGAAAGACAAATATATATGATTTCACTCATATGTGGAATTTAAGGTACAAAACAAACAGAGAAGGATAAAAAGAGAGACAGAAATATCAGCTGAGGATCTGTTAGGTACTACCTCTATAGAGTAGTTTAAAAAAATCTCTGATCAGGTTCTCTAGGTTTTTTGTTTTGTTTTGTTTTGTTTTGTTTCTAGTCAAAGGACTTCTCAAAATCACAGTGACTGATGCTGCTTCAAACAGGAAATCGTTTATGTTGGGAAAATAGAATACACTGAAGTGGGTCTCTTCATCACCATCCAGGGAGCAAATTGGGCACTCTAAAGTTAGAGAAGAGGAAAAAAAAAAAAAAACTTCTCAACTGAAAAAAAAAACAAACAAAAAAGACAAAGAATGACTTAGGAAATATAGCACAGTGAACTACTATGAAATATTGCCAGTGAGAGAAAAAAAAAAAAAAGAGCTTTTCAAGACTCCTAAAGTTTTGCCATACAGATCGTGATGGAAAGAAGACATTATTTTCCTCTAATATTTTGTATTCTAACCCAGAGAATGGGTGATGAAAAGAGTAATGGAGTAAGGCACACACTCTATCAAAGTGTTTGTTCTGCCAGTTTTACTTCCTCTCCATGTTCCAAGAAAGGAAAAAATGCTGACCAGGCTGAGATTTTGTGAAGAACATCCAAACTTTTAAAAACAAACATTTCAGTGTCATTTTAATATTCTCAAAGCACATAAAATTTTACTTCAGTTGTCTATTTATTGTTCACCGAATAGTTATTAAAGAGGAGAGAGATAACTTATGCTTATGAATCAAGCCAGTTAACAGAGTTGAAGGCATTACTATATATCTAGCTGACTCATTGCTGAGTTTGCCATCATGCTTGGTCATTTTCCTTCATCATTGCATTTGCTCATTTGTTGTCCCTTCTTCCACCAACAAGGAAAAAGGGTTTAAAAGTATCATTTAATTGCTAAAAAGCTTCTTAGATAAAAGAAAAAAAAATGCAAGTGCAGGAAAGGAAGTGCCGAGTAAAAAATCATCATATTATGTACAAAATGTCAGTTATTCTTATGAAATTATTGAACAAAATTAATTTAGGGAGTGATGGCATGAATCTGTACTAATTGCAATACATAAAGTTCTGAACACAGAGCTCTTCTTACCCCCTAGAAGTTTGTTCATTGTGCATTTAACATGTGCTAATCAGTTGAGTTTCATTACCTCATTTAATTCTCATGGTAAACAAGTGAGAGTCATAGGACCATTTTCCCTGAATTTATAATTCAGTAATGATAGAAACAAACAAACAAAAAAACCATGTACATCATTTGTATGTGAAGGCGCACATACAGCCTAAAAATCAGGGTGATGAAAAGGTTAAAGGATGGAGCAGATTGAAATAGGAGGGACTGAGTTAAGTCCAGAAGCCGTGAATTAAATAGTTGGCTACAAATGGAAGGAAGGGCACACTATTTCTCAGTCACTAAGTACAAACACCGTTATGGCCAGGATTCAGATGTTAAAACACAAAAATTCCAAATGTCAGCCTCATTGGCAAGGGTAGAATTTCATTTCTGAGGTGTTTTGACTACTCATCTGGGAAATGAAGACTTCCCATTCATCACTTAGTGAATTATTGGTATACGTTCATTTCTTAACATAAAATTAACTCAGTGAGCATAAGCTAATTGGCAGTTTTATGATCATCTAAAATTCTCATTTCACTTGGGGTAAACTGAAGAACTTTCTCTGTCTTTATAAAAAATAATAGATGGGTAAGGTCATTCTCAATTTAAATAAATTTACTAGAATCAGGGAGATTACCCCAGACCCAAGAAAACTGCTAAATGAAAATCCCCTTTCTCCCTGATGGCCATGTTGTTTTGGTTATCTTTATTGGACACTCTACTTTTGAATAAATTATTATGTCTTTTGAAATATGTGTGTCAGAATATCTATTTGCCCCTGAACAATGAAAAAAGGAAATGGAAATTTGCCATTATCTCTATGATATTTCATACAACATAATTTTAGATGAAAGATGTACATAATTATTTTTACTAAGTTGTATCACAAAGTGAATACTTAAAAATATATTCAAACCCTTTAGTGAGGTGCAGCTTAGCCAGGCAAAAGTAGTAGTCTGGGTAGATTAATTTAAGATCAGGAGGGAAACTAAATCTTTTTTCTTTTTCCACCCATGCTATTTTTTTAAATTTTAATTTCAGTAGAGTTAACACACGGAGTTAATTAGTTTCAGGTGTACAAAATAGGGATCAACAATTTTTTACATTTTCCACCCATGTTATTTTTTTAAATTTTGATTTCAGTAGAGTTAACATACAGAGTTATATAAGTTTCAGGTGTACAAAATAGGGATCAACAATTCTTTACATTATTCAGTGCTCATCATGATAAATGTATTTAATCTCCTTGATATATTTCACTCATCCCCCCATCTACCTCCCTTCTGGCAACCATCAGTTTATTTTCCATAGCCAGGAGTCTGTGTTTTGATTTGTCTCTTTTTTTCTTTGTTCATTTGTTTTGTTTCTTAAATTCCACACATGAGTGATATCATATTGTATTTGTCTTTCTCTGAATGACTTGTTTCACTTAATACTATACCCTGTAGATCTACTCATGTTAATTGTAAACGGCAATATTTCATTCTTATTTATGGCATATTAATATATATAAAACCTCCTTTTTCTCCATTCATCTATCCATGGACACTTGAGTTTGCTTTCATAATTTAGCTATTGTGAATAATGCTGCAATAAACATGCAGATGTATATATCTTTTCACATTGGTGTTTTCATATCCTTTAGGTAAATACCCCATAGTGAAATTACTGGATCATATGGTAATTTTACCTTTAATTTTTTGAGGAGCCTCCATACTGTTTTTCACAGTGGCTGCACCAGCTTACATTCTCACCAACAATGCACGGAGATTCTATTCTCCACATCCTTGCTAACACTTATTTCTTATGTTTTTGATTTTAGACATCCTGACAGGCATGAGGTGATATCTCACGTGGATTTCATTTGTATTTCCCTAATGATTAGTGATATGGCGAGGTATGTTCCCTTAATTTTTGGTCTTTACTGGGTCTCTGTTGAGAGTTTTTGTCATGAATGAATATTGTACATTGTCTAATGCTTTTTCTGTATGTACTGAAATAATGATATGGTATCTATCCTTTCTCTTGTTAATGTGATATATCACATTGATTGATTTGTGAATATTGAATCCCCTTGGATCCCAGAAATATATCCCACTTGATCATGGTACATGATTTTTTAATGTATTGTGTATTCAGTTTGTTAGTATTTTGCTGAAGATTTTTGCACCTATGTTCATCAGAGATATTGACCTGGAGTTCCCTTTTTTCCTAGTGTATTTTTCTGGTTTTGGTAACATGGTAATGCTCACCTTCTGCAATAACTTTGAAAGCTTTCCTTCCTCTTCTTTTTTTGGGAGGCCAGAATAGTTTGAGAAGAATAAGTTTTAACCATAATTCAACTGTGGATGCATGTGGTTGTGGACTTTTTGGGGGGAATTTTTTGATTAATGATTCAATTTTATTGCTGATAATCAGTCTCAAATTTTGTATTCCTTCATGTTTCACCTTTGGGAGGTTATATGTGCCTAGGAACTTACCCATTTCTTCTAGATTGTCCAATTTGTTGGCATATAATTTTTCATAATATCCTCTTATAATCCTTTGTATTTTTATGGTGTCAGCTGTTATTTTCCCTCCTTCACTTCTGATTTCATTTAAGTCTTTTCTCTTGCTTTTGCTTGATTGTTTGTTTTTGTTGAGTCTGGCTAAAGGCTTATCAGTTTTGTTGATCTTTTCAAAGAACAGGTCCTGGTTTCATTGATCTCTTCTGTGTGTTTTTTATTGTTATTGTTTTAGTTTCTGTTTCATTTACTTCTACTGTAATATTCATTTTTCTTTTCCTTCTCCTGGTTTTGAATTTTGTTTGTTCTTTTTCTAGCTCATTTAGGTGTAAGTTTCAGTTGTTTGAGATTTTTCTTGCTTCTTGAGGTAGGACAGTATTGTTATAAATTTCCCTGTTAGAGTAGTTTTTGCTACATCCCAAAGATCACATACATGCAACAGTCAGGGGTTAATGTGAGGCTTGAGCCTATTTTTGAATATGGTCAATTCTCAACAACTTTGTCATATGTTTTGGGGTTTGTCTCATTCATACACAGCCATGGGGTGAGCCTAAGACTTGTGCAGGTTCATATCAAGTTATGGAATCCTCCTCTTCAGCTCTCTACTCTCTGGAATTTCCTCCCACCTACCTCCTGCATCCTGACACAATCTGCTGCTTTTCCAGATTCCTATGGTCAGATATATAGGATTTCTGTAGGATGTTTGGCATCCTGTGACACTATTCAGCTATGCAGCTGTGTAAAAAATAATAGAAAACACACACACACATACACACTCATGCACACACACAGCACATCTGGGATGTCTTTCCAAGTTCTGACTTCCTTTCATAAGCCATCTATTAATCATGGAAGAGATGATATAGTGGGCATTTCTTGCCATGGTGAAAGCAGAACTTTGTACCAACACTCAATTATCTGAAATGTTTTGATTTTGCCTTCATTCTAAATGATTTTTGGGGGGATATGGACTTCTAAGTTGACAGCCTTCTCCTTCTCCTTCTCCCATTCCCTCTCCCCCAGCCCCTTCTTTCTTTGTCTTTTCTTCATCATCTTCTTCTTC